>JAJTUV010003053.1:0-87579 GCA_021653895.1 Mastomys natalensis
GAAAGGGAAAAAAACAGAAAAAAAAAAAGAAGCACACCAAAGAAGTTGCTAAATTAACTCAGTATTTTAAGGCACACAAAGATCATATGTGTGAAAAAACAGAAAAAAACACTGTATTCTTCAACAAACCATAATAATTTAAAGCAATATTATTCTAACTTAATTCTAATACATATTCACATATCAAATTTCCAGCAGATTTCTTCGAGTACTTTCACATTCTATTTCTTTTTCTGCCAGCAAATCCACATTATTATACAAATGCTTTGAGATTAAAAAAACATCCTTTCATTTTTGCCAGGGATGAATGTGAATGGCAACATAAATTCAAATTTGCACATCTGAAACTAAAAAAAGTTCTTAGCTCTCACAAGCTTCAGTAATAGATTCGATTGTATCTGACTCCTCAGCTTTCATCCATAGTTTGACATCCTTGTTTCCTGTCTCAACGCAGATAATTGTGACCACGCACCTGATGTGTCTACAGTCAGCACAGGCCTCAGATAGCCATCCAATTTTCGTTTGCCACAATATCTCTTGATTCCAATTACTGCCAATTTCTTATCAAATAAATTAATATATAGTATTCTTTTAAATTTTCTTTACTTGGGAGAATTTCAAATGTGTATGATTATGTCTATCCCCCCAATTTGTACCCCTAACCCTCCAAATATCTCCAAAATGTCCCTTCCCAACTTCATGTCTTCATTGTTTTTGTTTGTTCATTTGTTTTTGACAACTCACTAAAGTCCACTTAGTGTTATCCATATGTCCACAAATAGACATAGGGAAACTTAATACTGGCCACATGTTCAATAAAGAATGAAGCTTTCTCCCTGAGTAACTATCTACTGCCTCAATACAAGGTCAGAGGCTCAGACAACATGGAAAAACGGAGATGGAAAGAATGTAGGAGTTGAACAATTCGGAGGATGTTTGTGAAATGCTGTCCTTTGCACATGACAAGACTGTCATAATCATTCTCTCATAACAACTGTAAGAGCATGCACAGGACCTACACAAAATCAAGACAGTCAAATTCCATCATAGATAGGATAAATATTATATTTTAGTTTAATAGTATTTTGCTATATTTTTGCTTTGTTTGGCTGGTTATTTGAAACAGAGCTTATATGAGACCAGCTAGCCTCAAACTTGAAGCCATCCTTCTATCTCAGTCAGCTAGATGCTTGTTAAAATTCTGTAAACCGTTAATAATTATTTGCCCTCCCAGCTACAAGTATAGTTAATATTAATAAGAGTATTTTGTCCTCCTTGCCAAAGTGTAGTTAATATTAATAAGGGTAAATATCTATTTACTGCTTACTCTGTATCTAAAATCTGTTTTGTGCCATGGTTAATTTGATTAACAATTTGGTAGAAGCCTGCATTAATTATAACTTGACCGTTGCTTCCTTCCTAGTGTCTCCTATCAGTAGCAGAAGCCACACCCATCAAGTCTCACCACCATGACTGCCCAAATATAAATAGAACAATAGTTAGTTTTTTATTTTTTTAAAGGCAAGGAGATTGAAGGAGAGCAGGAAGGGCTATATGGGAAGGTTTGGAGAGAGGAAAAAGAAGGAAGAAATGTAATTAAATTATCATCTCAGAAAAGAACAATACCTTGAGCATTAGTTGTTTCTGTTCTGTGTCTGAGAATGTTTTTTAGAAAAGATTAGATCAGACTATACTCCCTTTAATGGCACCATTCCACAAAATGGATTCATAGAGTGAATAAAAAGAGAAAGGGAGAAGACAGATAAGGATTTGCAGTCTACTTTCCCTGCCTTCGATACACCCAGATAAAATGATAATATTCCTCTGCCAAGAACAGGGAAAATGTCCTACATCTTACCTATGGACGGAAATCAACCTTTGCTCCCGTGCGTTCCTTCCTGAAGTCCACAGCAAGGGAAGGTGACTTTCTTAATATTTATTAAGTTGCTTAATATGTATTAAGCAATACTTATTTGAGTATTTGCTTAATATGTATTACAACATGCAATGTGTATGGATGCTTATGTGCACTGTGTAAAGATGCCTTGCCTGCCTAAGCCACCCTGTGATTGGATAAAATAAAAAGCCTATGGCCTATTAGCACAGGCAGGAGGTAAAAGTTGGAGTTCCAGGATAGATAGGCATACAGAGAGTCAGGAATAAGAAGATTTGCCACAAAGACTCATAGGAAGTCATATGCATGAAACTAAAGAGAGGTAACCATCCATGTTGACAGAACATAGAATAATATAAATTGGATAATGTAAGTTATAAACTGGTTGGGAAAAACCCTACCTTAAGGCCTATGCATACATTTATTAATAAAGAACTCTCCATGTCATTATTCAGAAGCCAGGGTGGACTGAGAAAAGGCCCAAAGTATTACAGATGGCATCCAAGACAAAGGCTCATAAAATCCAAGCTTAGATCCTGAGAAAAAGCCCCTGGTGGAAAGGCAAACAATTCTCAGAGCAGTGTCCTAGACAGGTGGAAGGTGGTCCTTTTAGAGAGAGAAAACTAGAGCCTGTGTACCTACCAGGTGAGGCAAAGTTACTGAGCAACTGTCACCTGGGTCCATCAGCCCTTTCAGCCTTTGGAAACCTGCCATTGGAAACCAACCTGTGCCTGTGGGGAAAGCCTGCATCTTCCCAGAGCTGGGACACCTGGGACTGAGGTTTGCCTTAAGCATGAGGCATGGCTGCTTAAGAGCTTCCACGTCCAAGGAGCAATGAGGCTTAGGTGGCACACTGCTCTGGGAGCTGTGGCCCAGAGCCTGAGCAGGCAGCAGTGTGCTGCAGCACAGAGTGGGGCGGAGACAACAGCCCGAGTGATGTGCTAGCTAAGTTGGGAAGAGGGGATGAAAAGAAAAAGGGAAATATAGGAATGATAGGTAAAAGTAGATTATTGAATCTACTTGTAGACTAAAGAGCATTAACAAGCCATATATTTTATATTTGGTATGAATTTTGTATGTTGATATAAATTTAAGATTACTTTTGCTACAAAATACTAGATGTATGATTCAACTCTTTGGAAGAAGGTATTGTTTCTGTGCAACTCATTTAAAAACACAATGTGAAGTTCTAGTCCTTGTGAAAGCTGCTGTTACAAACTGTTCACTATAATTAAGAAATTCAAATTAGTAGTAAGTCAATCAAACTTATGGTCATGTTAGATACTAACTAGTACAGTTAATTATAGAAATATGCTTCCTAGGTTAAACAGATAATAAATAGAGAGAAATGAGCAATGTTTGCATATTCAGATATACTATATAAAGACAGATTTTCAAAAAACCTCAGAGATCTACAGAATAAGGCATTTAAGGATGTTTTATTAATAAAAGGCTTTTTTTGGCAATGAGACATGTCAGTTTCTGGCAGCACCCATATTACACTTCAAAGAAGATGCTGAACATGGAAGAATCTTCATATAGATTTTGTGTCTGTGTTGCAAACTGGCCACTGAACAAGAAACTTTGCAGAGTCTTTGCCAAGACAAGATAGATAAGTCCTTCAATATTCCTGCTTCACATAAAAGTCTGTCAGATATTCTATGCCAGAAGACTGAAGATGGTGTTCCAATGATACAGAGAAACACTGGGTAACTGTCCAGGCAGACAGCTGTCTCTATCATTTCCATGTTTTTGGAAACTGGTTGCTCTACACTTCCTGTTTAGTCAGAAAATATTTATCATTCTCAGGTCTCTAACGGGGTTGAGGGCTAGATAGTTATAGTCTCATAATTAAGCTTAAGTTGTTTAGGATATAAGGTCATAAATTTAAGGTCTAAGAAGATACTTTTAATTTGATAAATGCAAATATGATAGAAAGTGAATTAGGTACAGAACTTTTGGACTCACCAATATAGGATAGATAGTACTTTCTTTGAGGTTGCCAAATACATATAGCTAGACATTGTGAATATAATTCTTAATAGTTTTCTGATCGTTTTTCATAATTATTCTTATTGTATATAGTTTATTGATATTAGAGAAACAGTCATTTTATTGGACTAAAGGGGAAGATGTAGGGATAATGTTTATATGCACTGTGTGAGATGTGTCTCTGTCCTTCCTTGCGTGCCTAATAGCATGGTGACCCATGTCCAAGTCGCCATCTCTGGTAGATACCTCACAGCAATATAAAACTGAGATATATTAAGTTGTTTAATATGTATTAAGCAATACATATTTGAGTATTTGCTTAATATGTATTACAACATGCAATGTGTTGGAATGCTTACATGCACTGTGTGAAGATACCTTGCCTGCCTAAGCCACCCTGTGATTGGATAAAATAAAAAGTCGATGGCACATTAGCAAAGGCAGAAAGTAGAAAGTGTAGTTCTGGAAATATAGGAACAGAGGGAAAAAGTCAGGCATGGCAAGATTTTATACTGAGACTTAGAAGAAGTTGGATGCAAGAAACTGGAGAGAGGTACCCAGTCATGTGCTAGAACATAGAACAATAAATAATAAGTTACAAGCTGGTTGGGAGCAGCCCTACCGTAAGGCCTCTATATTCATGTATTAATAAATAAGTCTCTGTGTCACTATTCAGGAGCTCGGATGGGCTTAGAAAAGACCCTAATGGTTACACAATACTTCTTGGAACTCACCGAGACATTCTGGGAACCACTGCAAACAGACAATGCAAAATATATACTGAAGAAAGCAGATAGCTGTTAACATGGTCTGCATTGAGTGTTCCTACCCATTAACTCACTCTATGAACAAAATATACACTAATTTCAGCATTTACATTTTTTCTATTTTAATTATTAGAGCTAAGAATATCCCAATTAATACATGCTATTTACTATTCCTTTTTATTTTACACAATGAAATTATTCTTGGAGATAGCAGAACTGGTATTTCTTTAACAGACACAATAGGCTTCATAGATGTTACCATTCAGTTCATAAAACTCAATGTATAGATAGCACCACCAACCAAACCAAAACATAGGCTAATTCATCAAAGTCCACAGTTCTGGGAAACTCTCTAACTGTGCTAGCCTTGCTTTTTGGCTTCTGGAGTTCCACTTCTGGATAACTGTTCTTGTTAACTGAAGTATGTCAACCCAGGATATAGTTTTTATGCTTAAAACTCACCCTGAGAAAGGATCTGGGCTAAAGTGGGATCCCTATACTTGCTAGCCGGCTGATAAAGACTTTATTGAATTAAGCTCATGTTCGAGTTACCTTCTCTGGTGAATACCTCCTAACAATAAAGAACTGAGATAGCCTATGTACAAAGTCATTGTTCCTAACCAGCAGACTGTGATGCAGCAACGTTCTTCCAGAAGCCTGAGATCTACCTAGTATTGACAGCATGACACTACTGCCTTTCAGTCACTTGCCTCTTTCTTTGTCTTTCCAGCCTCTTATTTCAGTGTTTTCTCTCTGGGGTTCCCTTTTCACATGGATGTTCTTCTAGTTTCAAGGATATTTTCAAGTGTATTGCCTTTGAGAATAGCCTGCCACCTCAGTAAAGAGTCTCCCTCTGTCCTAGTCAGTTTTTTTTTTTAAATTGTCAAAACAGCTCCTCTAATGTGCAGGTATTCAAGAATACTAACCTTTTGGGCCAGTATCATATATGTCATAAGAGACACCAACATCTTAAATTTCCTCAGTGAATGTAATGTAATTTTTTTAGATTGAAATAACTATTTATTTTATTATTTACAATCTAGCCATTGCCCCTCAGTCCCCCTCCCACAGTTCCTCATTCCATTCCTCCTCTCTTGTGTAAAATAACTGTTTATTAAGATGAATAAGCACTAATAGTTTATTTTTTCTTGGTAGAAAAAGTGGAATATACAATAAAGCACTGGTAAGGAAGTAGAGCATCTGAAACCCATTTCTGTAGTGGTTGATGTCCACTATGATTCCTATCACTGAAATCCCTAAACACCATTTCACTCTGCTGCAGTGCATTCATATGTCTTTTTAGATGAAACATTGCTATTTATATGAAAATCATTGTCCAAATCTTAAGTTCCTTGGATATACATTTTCTATATCTATTTTGGTTTTCAGTGGCTCAACTCTGTAAAATATTGTAATCAAGAGTTACAAATAAGGCTCAGTATTTCATTCTCTCTCAGAGGACAGAGATTCAATTCTAGAACCCACATGCTTGATCAAAAATGGTTTTAAAAGTCCATTCCATTTGTCCTCCACAGACTCATGCCACGGGTGAGTGGGTTTATGCAAAATGAACACAATCAAAATATCATGCATAATAAATAATTTAAAACTTTAAAAATTGTGGTTAACTGTATTAATAGTCAGATGAACTAAAAAATGATATAAGAACTATATTTATTTAGAAATAATTGTCTGCTTAAAAGCAAGATCTGAAAAATATTCCAAGGCTCGGGAGCCTTATTTCTGAGCTCTAAAATGTAAAAATTGCCATATTTTTACAGAAAGCATTTGTTAAATAAAATATATCAAAATTGTGTTTTGTTATTAAAATCTCTAATCTACATATTCAAAAGAATGTTGGAATCACAGGTAGATGAAACCTGTACTTCTGAACTTATGTCTCTTTTTTTTTTTTTTTTTTTTTCAGAGTACTGTTGCTTTACATTTTTTTTTATTGGAAATTTTATTTACATTTCAGATGTTTTCCCCTTACCCATTTTCCCCCCTCCCTCACAGGAATTCCCTATCCCTTCCCCCCTCCTCTTGCCTCTATGATGGTGTACCCCCACCCACCCTCTCCTGTACCTCACCTCCCCTCCCTCGAATACCCCCTTCCCCCGACGATGTCCAGCCTTCATGGGACCAAGGATCTCTTCTCCCACTTATATATAGCTCCCTTGCATATATAGCTGGAGTCATGGGTCCCTCCCTAAGTGCTCCCAGGCTGGTGGTTTAGACCCTGGGAGCTCTGGTTGGTTGGTATTATTGCTTTCCTCATGGTGTCTCGAATACTCTCAACTCCTTCAGTCTTCATTCTATCTTCTCTATTGGGAACCCCATGATCAGTTTAGTGGTTAGCTGTGAGCATCTGCCTCTGAATATGTCAGACTCTTACAGACCTCTAAGGAGACAGCTATATCAGGCTCCTGTCAGCATGTACTTCTTGACATCCACATCAATGTCTACCTTTGGTGACTGCACATGGGATGGATACCCAGGTGGAATGGTCTGCAGCCTAGTCAGTTTTCTAATATTTAAGACTGTATACATCACTACAGGAGAATAACCTTGTCTTTATTTTCCTCAAGCCATCATTATCTCCCAGTTCAATTTGAAGGACTATTTTTTTAATTCCTTCTCTACTAAAGGTGCTCAGTTTTTCTTACCTTAGATGTTTCCCTGTTTCTCTCAATGGCAGAGCTATCATTTTTGTCAAAAGGCATGTGCTCAGTGACCTGGTAGTAAAGATTTTAGATTCATGATATCTTGTAATTTTTGCATTCTTTTCTCTGCTTTTTGAATGCTTTCCCAGATCCTTGCAGTTAAGTGTTCTTAAGTGATAGTGCTCCAACTAATGACAAATGAGGGGAAGTTGTAGTAGAAGTGATTATTTAAATCTGCCCCACATTGGGCACCAATTTGTAGTAGAAGAAATTATTTAAACCCCGAATTTGTCGCTGTGAGATCTCCTGCCCAAAGGAGACCAGTAAAGGAAGACACAACTCAATAATTATGGTATAAATTGCATGCCTGTATTGGGCAGATTTACCACTACACTACTCTAATCCCCGGCTATGAGATCCCTTATAACAGGCCGAGTCCATGTCCTCCATTGTTGGCTTCCTTCTACCGCCAGCTTCCTTCTGCTTCCTCCTGCTACTACCTCTGCTTCCTGCTTCCTCCTGCTTCTACCTCTGCTTCCTTCTTCCTCTGCTCCCCCCGGCGACTCCTTCTAGTCTTTTCTTATCTCTGCCTTTTATATTGAATTTCTCTCACTCTCTCCTCCTCTAAGCCTTTTTCTCCGCCTCCCCTTCTACTGCCCAATCTCTGGCTCTAGTCTTTATTTTACAGGTTTTAATTGGACAGAAGGTTTACAAGATGTCCTCTGTGTACAGATTCAATCATCCTCTGCAGCCCCTCCCACAAGGGTGGAACTAGGATCAAAATACAAGGCTGGGGCTATCCACAACAGGAAGTCAGTCAAGGAAGAATGTTTTTTTTCTTCCTAAGGTGGAGAACCTTAAAAAACAAGAGGGGATGGGATATGCCTACTTCCTGCTTTAAGAACAGCTATGTCTTTAGAAGATTCATGGAAATTCTACTTGACCAGCATGAGGACAAAATTTTATGATTCCACTAGGTAGAGTGGCACACGTATGTGATTCTAGCTCTTGTAATAATGAGACAAAATGGTTGGTCTATAGTTTAAAAACAATGAGTGCCTACCAAAAGACCATCTCTCAAATAAACAAAGTAATAATACCAAACCCATGATTCTGGGTTAACAGAACAGAAATATATAAGGAAGGTGACACTTCATATTATGTTGGAGTTTCTATGACAATGCTGAGATGACCGTTGTTTTAAAAGGAGGAGGGGGCTGAATATCTATTAGCCACTGACAGTGGTAACTACAAGGACCATTCATAAATATTGTACCCCTGAACTCCTAAGTTCAAGGTCAAATTATTCTCTCTTACCTGTGTTACAGATAAGGTGATCAATTAGCAAAATATGCTAACAACATGTGAGCAGAAGCTGGATGGTAAAATTTTTAAGTATTATATACAATCCACTGTTAAAGATGTTTCCTTGATTTGAGTACCAGTTTGTAGGACATGTGTACAAATTGAGTCCAGCATCCTGGATACCTCATAACTATGAGAGGCCCAGCAACCATACTGACAAGCTAGAAATAAGCCTTCAGCTTACTAAATCATACAGGTTCTGCATATTTTAGCCTACCTGACTCACTTAACTACAAAATCAGTCATGGCAGGTTGACCCTACATTCTACCTCTTTCCAGAATCTCTTATACTGTAAAAAATAAAAATAATTAAAACAAAGGACCCGTGAGGATAGTTTGTAAACAAAATGTTCAGGGGTTGTCCATGGTGGCACCCACCTATAGTCCCAACCTCTGGAAAGAAATTAGCTCCATCATTGAAGTGCCAGTGTTCGAAAAGTATCAGGTAGAAGGTTTATAGATACAGAAAGACATCCACTGTCACATATAAAACATTGCATAAAATCTTTCAACAGTCTCCTAGATCATGCTACCAATTTTGGTGACCAAATCGTCACTCACAAATCTTTCATAAGTAATTTATAAGCACTAAACTCAGAGTTGAAAGAAATGAATAAAGAAGACATCATGATATATGAAAGGCTGAACTTTCTCTTCAGAGCAAAGAAAGCATCAAACTGAAAATGGCTGCTAAGCCATAGATTAGTTCCCAGAATGACAACACTGAAAATGTTATTTTCAACATTACTATCATTTAGAAATGGCATTCTTATATGCCTGGACATATAAAAGATATTCTCCCAGCACTAGTGATGGTGAGCAGGAAGGCAGATTTTAATGGAAGTGCATGCTCAGATTCAATCACTTCATTTTAGATTCTGTAGGAACATACATGTCACTTTTGAAAGTTGAGTTTTCATTCTATAGTAGAAATAGAAAAGGCTTTCAACTCAGAAATCTTGAGTGTGAATCTGTGCTCTAAATACATGGCACATAGAAAACCATGGAGGAACACTGAATTATTTTCCAATGATAAAAGGGAAATATTTTCCTGGGATATTAAAAGAATTAGTTAATGTGTTAAAAAGTAGAACCCTGAAGTACACAAACACTAAACAGATTGGATATAATTCAAGGGTAGTTTCAAAGACATTGAGGACTACTGAGTATCAGGTATTACATTTCACCAAAGAATAATTACATTTTATTTAGACAGAGTAACTAAGCTGAAATTACAATGTAAAAACAAAATACATTCATATGATAAGAAATAGTCTTATGTTTTGTGGTACAAAATAATCAAATGCAGAGCTAGATGATCGTAACAGGGATTTGGAAAGAAAAACATAACAACAATGCTGAAATGTCAAGAAAACTGTTTATCTAGCTGAAGTTGACAAAATGAGGTGTTGGTTATAGAATGTGTAAATTGCAAAATTTCAAAACAGAAAGGAAATGTGCGTGTGTGTGTGTGTGTGTGTGTGTGTGTGTGTGGTGTGTGTGTGATGAAGCTCTCCTAGAACAATACAGAATGTTTTGCAAGCTTGTGCATTGCCTCAGTGGAAAAAATACTTCCCTCATAAGCATGAGGAACTAGGCTTCTGATCTCTAATAGCCATATAAATGATAGGTAAGTGTGGTAGCCTGCCTGTAATTCTAGTACTATCAGACTCAGGGACAAGGATTCTCTGTATCAAGCTGGCTAGTCAGACTAGCTGAATCAAGAATCTCTGGGTTCAAATGAAGGACCCTGTGGAGAGAAATTAAGAAAGACACATGATGTTAACCGACCTCCACATATGTCCTCTTGTATGCAAACACATGTACACTTCACAATATGTATTTGGAAAAAGAAAAATAACCTTTTTATTTTAAAAATAGATCCTATTGAAAGGTGTGAATGCTGATGAGTTGGCTGAGAGTATTTGTTCTGTAAAAATGAAGACCTGTGTTCAAATTGCCAGTACTCATATAAACAGCTGAGTGTGGCTATGTGTAGCTGTAGTCTCGGCATTGTGGGCAGAGGCAGGCAGATCCCAATAACTTGTGAAATACCCGATGGAGCTGAAACAACAAGTCTCTGGTTTAATTAGATATTTTCTTTTAGGGCAATAAGGAAGAAATCAAGGGAGGAACAATAATGTTCTGCTCTGACTCCCACATACATAGGAATGGGCATGGGTACATGCATGTTCACTTGTATCCACCACACATACAATGGATGCTATGGGATTGTATGTATTTTGGTCTTCAGTGATGACTTCATTAACTTTGCATAAATTTGATCCCTATAAATTGTTAATATCTGCACCTTAAAAGTAGGCTTAATCTGGGTCTAAATTCAATTCAAACTTATTTGTATTATATTGTTAAATAACTAAGAGAAACTTGAAAAAAAATATTGCAGAAAGTATCAATACTCAGGAAAATACAGTTTTAGAAAAGAAAAATCAGGGAGAAGAGGGTAGAGAAAATATACCATTCCTAGTTAATGCCTGAAAGGATTTCAAGAACATAGCCACTGAGTCACCTGGCTACTTATGAGTGATCAGCAACTTATCCTGACAAGGACTCTAAATAAATATTTGGTCCATTTTCCAGGGAGAATGGCAGAAGGAATTAAGGCTCAAGGTGAAATACTCCTTGCTAAACCAGAGAGAATTAAACAAGCCAAAGACAGGAGTTACTAATATAGTGGAGATTGTTCTAGACATGGATGAGAGAGCTCTAGCAAATAAAATTTCCTGAGAGAACAAAAATAGGTATGTCTGTCTGTTTATAGAAACAACTGAGAAGGTAAAGATGCTTGCCTTGAACTCAGCTATAAAGCTTCGGGGTTAAGAGTCTCTCACACTCTCACTCAAGAGCTCCCATCCTGGAGTAGTCCCAGGTAAAAAGGGTCAACAGCATGAGGTCCACGGCAGCCATGACAATAGTTTTTCTTTATGATACATACAAAGCACTTTATGTTTTGTTCTCACAGTTAATTCCCAATATGTCAATGGGATAGGTTCTGTGATTAGCCCTCTTTCTGGGATTAGATCCTGGGGTTATAAAGACCCCATAGCAAATTAGAGATATAGAACTTTAAAGTTTCCTTTTTTAATAGTTTTTTTTATTCCAAATGCTGTAGTCTTAGCACTGTGTAGTTGCTAGATAATTTCTTTGAAGAGAGGACTCACAGAATAACTATGGTGATATAAGAAGAGCTTTAACATCCTTTCTTCTTCCTGCTGATGAAAACCTATTGCATCGGAAAGCTACTTGCTGATATTTCCCTTATGCCACTAAATAACTGCCTGGCAAACAGTAGCCTGAGACATTATGGTTTAATTAGTTCATGTCAATCACATGCATATTATCATCTCCCTTACAATTTGTAGATGTCTTCATCAGACCAATTTTTGTCAAATCTCAGTCTGATTTGCATAAATTGCAAAGAACTAAGTAGACATTGACTATATGCATACACACAAACTATGAAAAAAAAATACACATACACAGACTCAGAGGATCAAGTCACAAAAATTCAACAAGCTTAATCTTAGCTCTCAGGTCTGTAACAGTCTCTTGTTATAATCTTATAATTAAATTGCCCTCCATTTTCACAATAACAAACAGAGTCACACTCTTCTAGTTCCCCTGAAAATGTGTTCTGTCTGCATACCTTGTTCCAGACCTAAATGGCTAGTTTTAGTAGCAGAGGCACCAACACCAGAAATTCAAGTTTGAGAGCCACTGGGCTACACCCTTACCCTGCCATAGTCATAATATTGCTAAGTACAAGGAAAGAAACTAAGCCATCTTCAAAAATCAATTCCCAGGTATTAGAATCTGTATTCTCAATAAATTCATACATGAAATCTAAAAATCTAGTAATGAAAGTATAACTAGTCCATGTAGATATCATTACAATCTTTATTATCAGTCACATGAATTAAGAGCTGTAACTAGTTTGTTAAAAATGTAGACTACATTAGACCATTTTATACTTCATTGTTTGTACACACACACACACCACACACACACACACACACACACACACACACACATATTTATATATATATATATATACATACACCACAGAGGAGAGAGAATATTTATATAACATGTACATAGAACATATCCTACAATATACATATATACAGCAAGCTCAGTAAAGTTATTAAATATAGTGAATGCAAATAAAATCCACTTTGTTTCCCATAAAACCCATATGTGAAGAACATTGCCAAGTGTTCAGATTTGCTTTCTGTTATTCTGGTGAACACCATGACCAAGAATAACTTAGGAAGGAGGAAAACGTTTCCTGTGGCTTATAGTTTCAGGTCACTGTCTATCACTGAGGGAAGTTAGGGAAAGAACTGTAGCATAAACTGAAGCAGAAGTCATAAAAGAATCCGTTTAATGGGTCAATCACTGGCTTCTGTTAAGCTAGCTTTTTTATACCTCCCAGGCCTATGTATGGAGTCATCAACGGCGAGCTCCCTCATCAATCACCAACCATAGACATGACCACAGCCAATCTGTTTGAGGCAGTTTTTCAGTTGAGGCTTCCTGCTTCCAAGCTAACTCTAGGTTGTATTAAGTTGATGATATAAATTAGTAGGTTGTTATGTAAAAGGAAAAAACATATTTAATGGTACAAAACCACACTGTTGTGCAATCCTAGATCAAGTCTAACATAGAGAGCGGTTATAAAAAGAGATCATCACTTCTGAGATGTAAACATAGTTGCATGATCTTACTTTAATATGAGAGACCTCAGAGATCTTTCAGGAACTGTAAACCTCTTGAAATTACTGTTCTTTCAGATTGTGTGTGTGTGTGTGTGTGTGTGTGTGTTTTCTAAAGGATCCCTCAAATCTACCCCAGAAAGGTTAACAACCATGATACAGTATATACAATGACTTCATACATAAGCAAAGTAAGGCTATACTAGAAAGCAAAGACCCTCTTACTTGCCACTATGAGAAAGAAAAACTATAATAAGAAAGAATTTATTGGAAGAGAAAACAGAAAAACCAATCAGCTAACCAAAAAAATAGTCACCAGGAAATGATGATTATTCCCGGTATGTGTATTCCTGGGTTGTCTGACTTTTATTTGAAGGGCTATTAATTTTCTAAATCCCACAGGCAACAAGTAGGCAGAAATGGTGACCAGTTATATTTGTTGCAACATGTTATTTTATTACATTTTTACTGTGACTATCTTTTTTCTTTCTACAAATGGGTTACTATATTGTAATCTATTTCTGAAGGAAGGATAGAAAAATGACAGTGGTTTAAAGTACTCATATAAGGAGAATATTCCTGATCCTAGACCTTTTAACTCACTTCCTAATTAAAACACTAAGAAACAAATACAGCACACTTAGAAAACAGAGAGAGAAATGAGGAAAGGAAGGTGAGAGAACATTAGACATTTGAATTGCAGAGTTAATCTAAACATAATTAGGCCTAACTTGGCCCTTCTCCCAGAGTTCGTAAACCCTGCTGACAAGCTCTCTGGGGAGTCATTCAGCCAAATTGTGTCTCCTTTTAATGGCCCTTTTAAATAGCCAGCCTTGTCTACCTGTGCCTTATTTCCCTCTATCGAACCAGTCACCTTGCTCTTTTATGTACTTGACTCTTCGCCTGTGTCAGAGATGTTTATTAGGGTAGCCTGAAAGCAAAACAAGATGATCCTGGAATTGTTTCAAGTCTGGAAATAGAACTTTGGCTTTAACGTTAAAACAAGGCAGAATCTTACTTCAGCCTAGATATACATAACTTCCTGTTTTACTTAATGGAATAATATTGATTTCCACAAAACATATGTATCTGAATCAACTGGAAGGAAAGAAATTTAGTAATATAAGAAAATGCCATTTGAAAATATATTAATTGGGAAAACAAGTCTCACTAATATTTTCAAAGCAAAAAAACAAAAAAAATCTGAACTTCCTGGGATTAATTCCCAGACATAGGTTCTGGTCTCAACTCCCACATGTTAAGGTTTTGGGATTTGTTAATCTTCTTATAAAATTAGTGCATGAATAAAGAACCAACTTTTTCTGGATACAACAAAAAAAAAAAAACAGGTGCCAGGTCAAAACCAAAATCCAAGAGCCCAGTTTAGTCTGCCTGTCTGGGAAAGATTTGGGAGCCCTAGGCCACTAAACTCTTCATAATTATTTGATGAATGCTTAAACGCTGGGAGTGGGTTATATGGAAATCAAAACTACTGAGGGCCTATATTCTTCAGAGGGATCCCAGATTTTTAAAGTTTATCTCTAGAATAATCATAAAATTTTAAAGGTGAATATCAAAATTTACCTTGTGGCTTCTGCAAAGGAGTTGGAGAGTTATTGTTATATAATAAAACCAGGGGATTCTTGATATACAGTCATACTGTCATCAAAATAGAGCCTTAATCCAACTATGTTAAGGAAATGTCTCTGATTCCTGCCTCATCTAGTTTTTCTGCATTATATAAAAGAAAAACAAATCTATATAAAAGCAAATGAAATTGCAGCCAGAAACACAGTTTTATTAAAATCCAAGCCCCTCGGAATGCTCCCCTCATGGCAATAAAAGTGACGTAAAACAATAGAGAATTAGAGCTAAAGTTGATTAAAAAAAAAGGCATGCTACTTGTGGAAGAAATAATAGAGAAACTCAAAGTCTAAATAATTAAATAAATGAATATACTTAAAAAAAACAGAGCTATGGAAAGAAACTTTTAAAAAATCAGCAAAATCAAGACCAACACAAAACCTCACACCAAGACCTTAATGAGTTCCTTCAACAATGATTAGGTAGATCCTTGAGACACTGGCTAACCCATGGTGACGCGCCTTTCTCCTCTTTATTCTTCTTTCTCATGGTCCTAAGCCCTGGAAACCTCAACCCCACCTCTATCTCTTCTACCCAACTATTGATCGTTGGCATCTTTATTTACCAATCACAATTAACTGGGGGCAGGGTCACTTAGCTAGCTAACTAGCATGGACCATTGTCTCTGGGGCAATCAGTTCTGGGGGCCCAAATTAACATTAGAATACAAGCAGCATCAGGCCAGCCCACTACATCTAATTCACTGAAATTTAAAAAAATAAAAAAAGATCAGGTAGATACTTATTAAATGTAGGTGACAACCTACACACACACACAATTATGGTGGTATGAAAGAGTACCTATGAAGAAAGACAAGAGGAAAGGTCAATTTTATCTGAGAAAAGGGAGACTTGTCTAGGTAAATTGATAATAATTATTACATACATAACATATTATGAAATGCAGGATGTTGGCCAGATGTTCCTCATTTCCACTGAGTCCTGATTATGAGGAAATATATTTTGAAACCCAGCAAAAAAAAATTAAAAGCACAGCAGATTATTTTTAGGAAGTACTCAGAAGGTGAAGCATGGTTATTAATCTTGAAATTCCTGATTCAAAGTAAAATATATTTGTAAGTTTATCGCATATAAACAATATTAAAGTAGTTTATTTTATATATTTTATAGTCATATCTGTGTGTGTGTGTTCTATGTGTGTGTGTCTGTTGTGTGTGTGTGTGTGTGTTTGAACAACTTGTAAGAGTTGGTTCGCTCTTTCTGCCTTATGGATCCAAGGGATCAAACTCATGTTTATAGGCTTGGTGGCATAGGCCCGAACTGGCTAAGCCATTTCTCTAATACTGCCTTCATTCTTTAAGCCACATTTTCTGTTTGTTTGTATTCAGTGTGATGATTATTTTACAGAAAAAAAAATGCAGTGTGTTGATCTGATGCTGCTGATGTATTCTCAAGACCTGGTTGCCTCCAGTGCGCAGATCCTCAAGTATATAAAATGATCTCATGTGAACCTTCTCCCCAGTTTAACTTGTCAATAAAAGACTAGAGCCCTAGGAATGGAGAGTGGAGGGAAAGAGTTAGGACTAGATTCAAGTAAGGTTGTTGCAGATAGAGAAAAAAGGGAAAGAAAGAAGGAGGTGGAAGAAGTCACCATGGAGCAAGACCACATGACCAGAAGAAACAGGAAGTAACAAGGGACTTTATAGCTTGGGAATAAGTTAGTATAGCCCTAGATCTGACCAATCTAGTCTGATGGCTTGTAATGAAATACCTGGATTTGTGTATTCTCTATATGGGCTTGTTAAGATTGTAAATTCCTTCCACAAAAATTATATTCTCCAAAATTAAGATAGAAACTGCAAAGGAGTATATATTTAAACCCAGGCTACCTGGTTTGAGTCCAACATTTCTACCAATCATGAGGTTTTCCTTCCCTGTGCCTATGATTGCTCTCCTGCACTGGCAAAGAGGAAAGACATACAGGATTCAGCTAGTAATCTGGCCCCATGGAAGTCATAGCAAGAAGTACAGAAGAGCTATCCCAAAACATGCAGCCTGTATATGGAGTATGGTCTTCTAGCTGGGTGCCTCATCTGGCCTCAATGGGAGAGGAAGCACCTAGCCTCTCAGAGACTTAAATTGGCAGGGTGGGTGATACAGGAGGAGGGGGTACTCAGAAAACAAGAGATGGGGAAGGATTGTGGGAGGGGTGACTGGGACGGGTTATAAAGTGAATAAGCAAAAAAATAAAATTAAAAAAAAAAAACTCATTTGCATCTGTCTGAGTCAGCTGCTGGTTAGAGCCTCTCAGAGGACACTTGCCCTGTCTGTTCTCAGGCTGGAGGTTTAGATCCTGGGAGCTCTGGTTGAATCTTTTGATACTCATTCTAAAAAGGACAAAAGCACCCTCACTTTGGTCTTCCTCCTTCTTCTTGAGTTTCATGAGGTTTATGCGTTGCATCTTAGGTATTGTGTGTTTTGGGGCTAATATCCGCTTATCAGTGAGTGCATACCATGTGTGTTCTTTTGTGATTGGGTCATCTCACTCAGGATGATATTTTCTAGCTCCATCCATTTGCCTAAGAATTTCATGAGCTCATTATTTTTAATAGCTGAGTAGTACTCCATTGTGTAAATGTACCACATTTTCTGTATCCATTCTTCTGTTGAAGGAACAAACAGTGGATGGAGCTTGAGGACTCTTATAGAAGAATAGGCGGAAGGATTGTGGGCCCTAAGGAGATAGGAACTGCACAGGAAGATCAACAGAGTAAACCAACCTGAACCCTTGGAGCGCTCAGAGACTGAATCACCAACCGTGGAGCATACCCAGTCTACACAGATCTACCTCCATGGGCTGGACCTAGGCCTCCCTGCACATATGTTGTAAATGTGCAGCTTGGTTTTCATGTAGGTCTCAAACATCTGGAGAGGGGGCTATCCCAAAACATGCAGCCTGTATATGGAGTATGGTCTTCTAGCTGGGTGCCTCATCTGGCCTCAATGGGAGAGGAAGCACCTAGCCTCTCAGAGACTTAAATTGGCAGGGTGGGTGATACAGGAGGAGGGGGTACTCAGAAAACAAGAGATGGGGAAGGATTGTGGGAGGGGTGACTGGGACGGGTTATAAAGTGAATAAGCAAAAAAATAAAATTAAAAAAAAAAGAAAAGAAAGAAAAAAATGAGAACTAAGGAATAATAAAAAAAAAGAAAAGAAAAGAAAAAAGAAAAAACCTCATTTGCCTGGATCACATGGGTTTCATTTCAACAACCCTGATCATGGAACTTGAGACTTCTTGACCGCATCTTTTCTGTGCTCTTACCATCTAGATGAAAGCTTTGGAATCACCAAAGAGTATGAAAGTAACAAAAACCAACCAGGATACATAGTCTGAGAAGGTTTGTGATCAGTTCCTTGTTTATTTATTTATTCAGGAGAAAACTTTTGGACTGTTTAGCACACATTGTGAATTTGAGATTACTCTGGGAATTATTCTTTTGCTTTCATTTTGTTAAAAATTACAAATGCTGCCTCACTAAATAGGAACTAACATTTCAGGGCCATAATAAAAGCTGACGGAACTTATAGAGTCCACCTCCAGTAGAAAGACAAGGCATCAAGTTGCTATCCCACAATCAAAGATTCTGACTCAGAATTGTCCTTGTCAAAAAGAACTGTGGGGATAAAATGAGGGAAAGGAGGTCCAGTGACTGGCCCAACTTGGAATCCATCTTAAGGGAAGGCTCCAAGACCTGACACTATTACTGATGCTCTAGTGTGCTTACAGACAGGAGTCTAGCATGACGGCCCTCCAAGAGGTCCAACAAGCAGCTGAAAAAAACAGATACAGATACTTACACCCAACCAATGGACAGAAGCTGGGAAACCCTTTGATTGAATTAGGGAAACGCTGAAAGGAGCTGAGGAGAGTGATCCCATAGAAAGACCAGCAGTCTCAACTAACCTGGACCCCAGAGATCTCTCAGACATTGAGCCACCATCTAAGCAGCATACACTAGCTGATATGAGTCTCCTGATACATATACAGCAGAAGACTGCCTGGTCTGACCTCAGTGGGAGAGGATGCATCTAATTGTCAAGAGAATTGAGGCCCAGAGACGGGGGAGGTTTGAGGAGTTAGGGGTCGGGGAAGGGACATCCTCGTGGAGACAGGGGAGGAGGAATAGAATGAGGAACTGTCAGAGCGTGGACTGGGAGGAGGACCTTAAAAAAAAAAAGATTAAAGAAGAATAAAAAATAAAAATTAATAAAAATAAAAGCTAACAGAACATTATCTATGCACTGTACACACAAGTGGGATGTGAGATATATACCTTGTCTCTAATTGTCTTCTTATCTCTGCTTTCCATACTTCCCTTGCCTGGCTGGCATCAAAACCTCTAACTACTGGTACTTAATGATGGCTCAATGCTTAACACAGTAGCATTTCCTTCTGTAATGTTAACTGGGTATTTTTAAGCTGCTCACAACGTATGTAGGAATATCTGAGGAAAACTAAAGACTAAAAGCAAAAGCTTTTTTTTTTTTTTTGTATTTTATATAGAATCTATGTATTTTACCAGATAGCATTATTGGAAAATAACTATCTCTCCTGTCTACAAATGGAGGCAATATGACATCTTGGTCTTCCAGGATTTCATGGTCTTCTCAACCATGAAATTTAAACTTAATTTTACATTGTCTTATTGTATCCTGTTTTCCCCATTTGGCTATCATCTCTTGGAGGCATGCTCTCTAATGAAGAGCAAATGCAGGAGTAAAAAATGTGATGGACTAGGAGTGGGGAGCGGGGGGGGAGGGGGGGTAGCTGAGAAGGTGGAGAGAGGAAACTGTGGTCAGGATGTATTATATGAGAAAAGAATCCATTTTCAATAAAAGTAAATTAATTAAAAACAACCAATAAATAAATAAAACCTAATTATACTATGCAGTTGGTTGATATTGAAAATTTACTTAATCATATCATGTATACAAATACTAATAATTACAATAAAGGTAATCATTATAAAACCTCTCCCAAAGTTTTAGAGCAATACCATCTGCATGTTCTACAAACATGTAATTCCCTCGAAATATTACTCATTCCTTAAATTCCCAGAAACTCTTGAAATTAGGCAGACCACATGACTATTTTTCTGTTAATGGTCTTTCAAAAGTGTTGCAAATCATATTTAGACAAAATCATTTAAAAAGCAGAGTTTTATACCCTTAGCATTTTCTTCTTAGTGCTCACAAGGATTTTTTTTATTGTTATTATTTCTTCTGACCCAGCAGAAGACCAGAGCATGAAGGCCAGAATTTCTACAGCTCTGAATCAGTATATAAGGCCCATAATAAAACTCTTATATGTAAAGAAGAAGTTTTTGTTTATTAATTGCTAAAATTTTCATTTGTAGGTCTTTTTTTTTTCTTACAAAAAATACAAATTGGTATGATAAAACATTAAAGATATTCAACATATATTTTTAGTGAAAGAAATCTATGAAGATTACATTTCATACAAAAGTCTAAGATTAGATGCTCAGTTGTGTAGCAAAATCACAACTTGGAAATTAGAGGAATTTTAAGAGCTATTGGACATGATTTCACAAAGTGGAATAGAAAAGATATAGCTACTTATGCAAACAAAAAAATATTAGATTTCAGCTGAATTTGACCTGAAAATTTGGTCTCTTAGGACTAGCTTTCATAGTATCAGAAGATATTATACAAATTGCCAAGGGAGGGAACCAACCTACTTGTCTTACTTATCCTACTTATGACACTGTGACACATATGAATCACAATGACCAGCATACCAAGATATCATCCTTAAGGATTCAACAGTGGTATTCATATTTTGTTAGTAACCAACATCTATCTAAATGGATTTAAGGCCTACGCAGAGGAGGAAATCTTGCTGGTTACTAGAAACCTAGCAACTACTCAGAGATAGTGAGGTCATAACGTTTAGAAAAGAACCTACTTCCACTACTTAACTAAACCAGCATAGCCCTAACTGCCTGATAGATATTTATCCCCATATGCACTGTAACCTTCATCCTTCACCAAGAAGCTTCTCTTTGCAATGGACAGTCAGCATTACAGAAAACTGTAATTGGTTAAAACTCTAAGAACAATTTATAATGTTTCCACCCCCCATGGATAAACCTTCAATACAACTCTTGTACCTAAGACTCAAAGGACATCATAAAAGAATATCACAGAATCATTATAAAATCCAAAGGAAGTGGTTTTGAGATTTTGTCTCATAAAAGTGTTAGGGAAGTGAGACCCTATGACCTCAGCAATACGGCTGCCTAAACAAAACCTGAACAATAGGAGCACCGACAGACATGCTATCATGGAAGGAAGAAATCTCACTGGGCCTCATCCATAAACAAGGAGCTACAGACAACTGAGGACTGCTGAAGAGAGGAGAATTAGTCATCCACAGAGATGAACCCACTAATTGGTCATCCAATATCAAGTGCTCCACCCTGAAATAATACACATACGAGCAACACTAAATGGACTCAGCTGGTTCTATTTATATGTTTATATGTTTATACATATATGTAACAATAAACTTTTTAAAAAGAGATTTTGGTAAGTGGGAGACAACAAGAAAGGGGTTGGAGGGAGAAAAAAAGGGGAAATGATCTAATTATATTTTAATTTAAAATTATATATATATAGTATATGTATACATACTCTATCTAATTTTATTTTATTTTTTGGTAGGAGGTTGCAAGGTTGATGGGCAGATATAAAGAGACAGGGAAATGAGTGCCATTGGGGTACATGAGATGAAATTTACAAAGAATCAATAAAAAGTTATTGCTAGGTCTTCAGGTAGATCTATTTCCAATTTTCTGAGAAACTTCCAGATTGATTTCCAGAGTGGTTATACCAGTTTGCACTCCCACCAACAATGGAGGAGTGTTCCTGTTTTGATCTTAGCCATTCTGATTGGTGTAAGGTGGAATCTCGAGTCATTTTGATTTGCATTTCTCTGATCCCTAAGGACTTTGAACATTTCTTTAGGTGCTTCTCAACCATTCAAGATTCCTCTGTTGTAAATTCTCGGTTTAGTTCCATGCCCCATTTTTTTTTGATTGGTTGTTTGGAATTTTTGTGGTTAGCATCCTGAGCTCTTTATATATTTTGGATATTAGCCCTCTATCAGATGTGAAAAAATCCAACCAAAAAAAAAGATTGTGTCATGGAAGCTGTAGTATACCATTTGATCCATACGTCTTTACTTGCAAATTTGCAAATGTTCATTGCAATGAGTCATTGGTCTATTTCAAGGTCTCTGGTTTCTGCTACACTATCAATACTAGATCTTCATGGGGAGTTCTCTCAGATATTTTGTTGTTTTCCTGTGTTATGGTGATCCTGCAACTTTGAATATGCAGGACGGGCTCTTTTATATGCTCCAACAGATCACAGATGGGGTAGATGTTGGGGTAGGCCAACTCAAAGCCTTGTATCTGGGCCTACAAGGTACCTGATTTGGTTAGCCCACTAGCTCTCCTGCACCTATATCACCAGGGTAAGCTCTCCTGTACTGTGCCAGCTATCTTACCCTCAGCTGACAAGGGGCAGAAGAAGCTTTCCTGTTCTCATGACCTCTTGGCATGCTCACCCACACCCTGTCATCAGTGTCACCTCTATTTTGCTGTCCAGGGGGCAGGGTGAGGTCAGCACAGTGCCTCAGGTGGCAGTTAAGACCAGGAACATCTGCATAGCCTTTGGTGGTAACATGGGCCTGATATATCAACACAGACCCTGGCTTCCGTAGGACCATGGACCCAGACCTGATCCTCAGGAGCAGCATGGATCTGTATGTCTCCATGGTCTCAGGTGGCAGTGTAGGCCACTCAGGCAGCATGTACCCCATGGCATTAAGATCCTCAGATACACAAGTAATCTCAAGTGATAGACAAACCATAGATACCACCTGGCCTTTGATGGTAAATCAGGCCACACCCAGCTGCAGCATAACCATGGACCCAGCCATGGATCTTGTGGGAATCTAAGGCAAGAACCTCACCATGGCCTCCTCATATCTACCTGTTCCTCACCACTGCTGAGTCTACCAGTTCTACCTTTCTTCACAGTATATAAACTCCTCAGCTATGCGTTCTCCTATCATTAGCCTTGATTGTTGTGGGATTTCTATGAGGCCTATTCAGTCAGCAACTCAGTCAATTCCAACCCAATCCTGCCACTGAAAGCCTTGCCTGGCTACTAAAAATGTCCAGATCAGACTCTGTATCCTCCATTAATAGGAGTCCATACTAGATTCACCCTCATAGATTACCGGAAATTTCCACTGCACTGTTTCCACATAATTCCACTAGTGCTTCCCAGTTCTATCTGTAACCACCTATATTTTCTCCCTCCGTCCCTCCCTCCAGCCCCACTTGTCCCTTCATGTTCCAGTCCCCATCTGCTCCAAGTTCACCCACCATGTCTATTATGAATAATGCTGAAATGAACATAGTTGAGCATGTGTCCTGATAGAATGGGCCATCCTTTGGGTATATACCTAAGAGTGGTATAGCTAGGTCTTGTGGTAGATCAATTCCCAATTTTCTGAATAACCGCCATATTGATTCCCACGATGATTGTACAAGTTTACATTCCTATCAGAAATGTAGTATTCCCTCTGCTCAACATCCTCATCAGGCTGAGCTATCACTTATGGTATTGATCTTACCCATTCTGACGGGTGTAAGATGAAATCACAAAGTTGTTTTAATTTGCATTTCTCTGATGACTAAGGCTGAACATTACTTTACATGTTTCTCAGCCATTCAAGATCCCCTATTGAAAATTCTCTGTTTATATTTGTATCCCATTTTTAATTATATTATTTAGTTTCTGATACCTAGTTTATTTAGTTCTTTATATATTTTAAATATTACATATCTATCAGAAGTGGAGTTGGTAAAAAAAAAAATCTTTTCCCATTTTGTAGGCTGCTGTTTTATTCACATGGTAGTATTCCTTTGCCTTATGAATATTTCCAGTTTTGTGAGGTCCCATTTATTAGTTGTTGATCTTAGTGTCTGTACTATCAGTATTCGGTTCAGAAAATTGTCTCTTGTGCCAAAGTGTTCAAAGCTGTTCCTCATTTTCTCTTTTATCAGGTTCAGTGTATCTGGTTTTACGTTGAGGTCTTTGATCTACTTGTACATGAGTTTTGTGCAGGGTGATAAATATGGATTTACTTACATTACAACATTTGTTGAAGATGCTTTTTTTCCCCAGTGTATCAAAAATCAGGGTTTCATGGGTGTGTGGATTCATGTCTGAACCTTCAATTCAATTCCATTGATCAATGTGTCTGTTTTTAGCCAATACCATAGGATTTTTGTTACTATAGATCTATACTACAACTTAAAATTGAGAATGGTAAGACCTCAAGTTCTTTTACTGTTCAGGATTGTTTTTAGCTGGTGTGTGTGTGTGTGTGTGTGTGTGTGTGTGTGTGTGTGTTTCCATATGAAGTTGAGAATTGTCCTTTCAAAGTCTGTAAAGAATTGTGTTGGAAGTTTGGTAGGGATTGAGTTGAA
This sequence comes from Mastomys natalensis, assembly GCA_021653895.1. Lineage (NCBI taxonomy): Eukaryota > Metazoa > Chordata > Mammalia > Rodentia > Muridae > Mastomys > Mastomys natalensis. The sequence goes on from JAJTUV010003053.1 coordinate 24,610, forward strand.
TTTGTAGATTGCTTTTGGGAGGATGGCCATTTTTACTCTGTTAATTCTACCAATCCATGAGTATGGGAGATCTTTCCATCTTTTAATTTCTTCTTCAATTTCTCTCTTCAAAGAACTGAAGCTTTGCCATACAAGCGTTTCACTTGCTTTATTAGAGTGACTTCAAGATATTTTACATTACTTGAGGCGATTGTGAAAGGTGTTTCTCTGATCTCTTTCTTAGTCCATTTGTCATTTGTGTATAGGATGGTTACTAATTTTGAGTTTTTAATGTTAATCTTGTATCTAGCCACTTTGCTGTGTTTATCTCCTGTAAGAATTTCCTAGTGGAGTTTGTTTATGTATACTATCATATAATAGTCACTTATGTATATTATCATATAATAGGACAAAAAGATAATTTGATTTCTTCTTTTCTACCTTGTATCCCCTTGATCTCTTTACATTGTCTTATTATGCTAGCTAAAATGAATACAGACAAGGAGAGTGGACAACCTTGTCACATTCCTGACTTTAGTGGAATTGCTTCGAGTTTCTCTCCATTTATTTTGATGGTGGCTACTCCAACACTTATTGAGCTATTAGGAGCCTTGAGGATATGAACCTCTAGAAGGCAAGTTATGTGAATAATATATGACACCCTTTTAGGTCTATGATTTCAAGAAGATTCTGTATAATTTGATCAGACTTTGGAGTGGGAAAAATGAGAAAAAAGTCATAGATATTTTCTTTTTTCATTTTTAATGTTTCCTCATCAGAGCAAGAAGAATTAAATTGGAATACTAGAATCCTTGTCTGACTTCTTTTCTTAAAAAGACAGCTCTGAAAACTCAAAATTCCACAATAGATGTTGAAAAGCAGATCTCCATCAGCCATCCCTTCTATTTCAGTGTCAATTACAAGCTGCATATTTAAGATCAGTTTATCCATCACTTTGAACACTAAAGGACTAAGTAATTGTCTTCAGTTATTTGAGGAACATCTATTTAAAACTCAGAGTGGTTTAGCTGTGCCTCCTACACTCAATTTTAAACTCTAACATTCTCCAAAGAATTCCAATCACAATATTTCTTCTCTCTCTCCCTCTCCCTTCCCAAGTGTGTGTCTGTGTCTATTTGTGTCTGTGTTTGTTTGTGTATTTACCACTGTAGTGTTTTCAACCATTTATTATATACATTCTTTTTCTCAACTCCTGTCCCATATCTCCAAAACACACCCAACCACAAACTCCAAAATACACATGCAACATTCAAGGCTGAGAAAACTAAAGAAATGAACACTAGTTAGCTTTTCCAAAACATAGACTTCAATATAACCTAACATTTCCTCAACGAAGACTATTTGATGGTGGAGACAATTTCTTTTTTTTTTTCCTTTAAATATTTTATTTATTTATTTTATTTATATGAGTATACTGCAGCTGTCTTCAGATACACAGAAGGGGGCATCAAATCCCATTACAGATGGTTGTGAGCCACCATGTAGTTGCTCGGAGTTGAACTCAGAACCTCTGGAAGTGCAGTCAGTGCCCTTAACCACTGAGCCATCTCTCCAGCCCAGAGACAATTTCTTAATAATAAAATTTCTTCATAATAAAATTACCCTGGGCATTATAAGATGGATAAGCCAGATATTATAGCATTGGTCAAAATGCATTCTTTTAATGAAAAAAATGATTACTTACAAAATAATAAAATGTATTTATTTGGTTTATGCACAAATATGCTCAGGTGTCCATTGAAGAGAAAATTTTTTGACATTTTATTCTTTCTGGTTTGTTGACTTTGAAACACTCTCTGCCCCATAGAAACTATTTCAATCTAAAGCAGCCACTCTCCAAAGAGCGTCAAACTGCTGCAATATTCATGGAGTCTAAAACCCCTTACTTGTGATCTCCTTAATAAAGATCCCAGAGGAAGGTGTTGAGGCTAATAAAGAAGGAAGGGAGAAGGAAAAGCAACTTATGAAAGAATCTACCCATGTGCTCTCAGCAGACTGCTAAAATGTAAACAGAAAGTGATCAATGACAGACTCTGCTTCTAAATTAAGTCTTAAAATGCATATTAATGAGTGCCTTTTGAAAAAATGCATGTATATTGAGAATGGCACTCATGCGAATGGAAGCTACTTTTTTAGATGCAGCTTCATGTTCAACTGAATTTCCCCACTAGAAAATACTTGCAGTTAGTAGGTAGAGTTGTAAAATTGATTTTTGAAGTCAACTAAAAAGATGATTTTTCAAAAAACTGTCCCAAACATAAACAGGTCAAAATGTGGCTCTCAACTCTCTCCCAAAGGGTCCCTTTGAGAGACCCACAGATGTTTAGTTTTATAAGACCACCTGCTATCCTGATGAAAAGGATGGGATTGCTTTGAATAGCAAGGGAAAACAGCCAGCATCCTGGAAATGAACATGCACACTGAAAAGATTAGAAAGCAGTATCTCAATTCTATGCAGCAACTGTGTAACATAAAACAGATTCATGAGCCCAGAAAGGAATGAATAGAATTAGCCTAATCCAACATGAATATTCTTCTGAGGTCAATGGCTTAGTAAAATCTCATCTTTCTTTTATAGAGTAAGTGGTCAGATGAATGTGATGAAGCATAAATTAAAAGGCAAGTGAGTTTTAAGAGATGAGGCTACCAAGTTAGTCAGAATCTGGGTTTAGGCAGGTTGCTGTCACTCATGAAACCTGGTGACCTTTGGATTTTGAAAAAGTACTCATATCCCTCTCTGCAACATCCTTTTACTGAAAACCTAATGTTTTGTGGACCTAAATATAAAAAGATACAAACAGAACTATTCTGAGTAAGCAGAAAAGCACAAGGTACACTGGGAGGCAGAGGTAGCTCAAAATTTGTCCTTCAGGTTCTGCACAAGAACCCAGAATCATAACCCACAATCTTGCAGCTTTTAGTAGTCCTTTGTAGACTTTACTTACATAGACAATAGGGTATACTTGATAGCTTTGAACAAAATATGACAATATACAGTTTACAATGTATGTGTCAAGCATCTATCTAACATGAATAGGAGTCTGGATTTGAACTTGTCAGGAAAAGAGTTTAAAGACCATTAAAATTGTCTAAGGGGGAAAGGAATAACTAGAATAAGAGTCAAAATGAAATACTACAGACTGAAATGACTAGTCAGAATGAAAGCTTTGGGAGGCCATTTGAGAATATTTGGTAATGGAATAGTGTAGGAGGATCTATGGTGGGAGGAGTAAGAAGAGGAAAAAGAAGGGGAGGATCAAAGGAGAGCAGAGATGTAGGAGCGATGGAGAGCCACGCAGGTATGGAGAGCATATGAAAAAAAAAACAACTTTTATTTAGGTTAGCTAATTGAGAAACAACTCTCTTTGTATGGGCATATTGTTATTGAGCTTTAGATATAAAGCCTTTGATTAATCTTTAAGCATTAGAGTCTCATTTTTCTACTGGGCCTGCACGGATGGTGGGATGGTCTCGGCAATGCCCAGCCTTGTGGAGACAGTGTGGAAGATTGGCAGAGCCATCTCCCATGCTGGCATCTCATGGGTGGCAGGGATGGTGTTTCTGGCTGGCTGTTTGTAGCTGTGGTGCGCATGTGGCCTCCAGCTGAGAAACATGGCAGCTTAGATAGTCAGTTTGACCAGTGGCTGATTTTAAATAATTATTTCAACAAATAGACATGTTAAGTTTAAAGATAATGAACATTCAATAATATATTCTAGTCTAGGACCCAGAACCATAAGTAGATGGAGGTATTAGAGAATGTAAAAGGGACCTTTTGGAGTTCGAAGAGGAAATTAATTTCAATGGCAGTTATTTCCAAGCTGGGGTGTAAGAGTTGTTTAGTTAGTGCTTTTAGATGAGTATCCATGAAAAACCTATGTAGTAAGGGTTTGTTCCTCAAGGTGGCACTATCGGGAGTGGCAGAGTCTTCAGAAAGTGGGGTCTTATGAGAGTTTCTTAGATCATTGGTGGGGACATATTAAAGAGGACTGTAAGATCCCAAGCTTTTTCCTTGCTTCCTGGTGTGAGTGGTTTTCTCTGCCACATGAGCTCATAATGATATGTTTCCCTGCCTGGTAAATTGGAGATATCTGATTTGAAATGAGACATCCAAGCTATGAATCAAAATCAATTTCTTTATAAGTAAAAAGGATTTTTTTTTCTTATAGACTATGACTATATTAGAAACACACATATCTCTCTGTGTATCTCTCTGTCTCTCTCCATCTCTCTGCATCTCTCCATCTCTGTATCTCTCTCTCTCTCTCTCTCTCTCTCCTCTCTCTCTCTTTCATGTGTTTGTTTCTGTGTGTGTGTTGTCTGAGTCTTACACAATTTATGTCTAGACATGTATGCTTGTAGTTAATGTGTAGATGGTGACTAACGTTTGGCAAAATAACGGACAGGAAAGAAGATACTACTTGGATTTGAAATACCTAGACCCACGATACTCCAAGGACTGATACAACAGCATTGTATGGCAGATTCGAGATTCAAAGAAATTAAATTTTAGGAAGTAAAAGAATAAAGAACATACCTTATCAAAAAATCAGCAGAAAGTTTTAAGAAGAACTGATCAGCAAGGCACAATACAACAGAGGTCAAAGGTTAAAGAGGGGAGCACTGAGGGGAGTACCCTCTGTTGGGGTTATTATTTAAAAGATCCTGAGAGAGCACAACAAGATTGTCAAAAGTCATGTCACCATTGATTGGAAGGTGAATGGGAAGGTTAAAGGACACAGGGAGCACCTACCACAAAGACAAGAGTCAAGGAAGTGGGACTATGAAAGAAGATGGTTGGTCAAGTGGGTTAGGCAAGGAGAAGACTTAATCAATAAGTCATAAATGAGCAAATGTCTCTCAGAATATGTGAAAGAACTGGGTGAGGAACATGGCCTAACTGAAGGGAGAAACTACGGAAACAGAAGAAAGGCACCGAGTGATGATATCACCTTTTGGTCATCAATACGCTTCAAATCCTTTCGAGGATGAGAAATTAATTATTTAGTAAATACGAACCCACATAGTATCAAATCTGCCCATAGTTTTACCACATTTCCTTATACCAGTGACCACAGGAAAGGGGTGCAAAGAAGGGAACTGAGCCAACATTATTCATTGAGAGCACTGTGCTTGCATCGTTACATTTGATCGTCAAACAGCCCTATGAGGCAAGTATTATTATTTCATCATCCTACAAATGAGGAAACTGAAGTTCAGGGGGTTAAGTGATTTGCCTGAGGTCTTACATCATTATTTATACGATACTATTCTCTGCTATCAAAATCAGCTGCTGTAATGCTGTACAAAAGAAGGGAGGGAAAGGTCTGTGAGTGCAGCTTAAACACCATTCTGACTGGAGAAATTGAACCACAAGAGGATATATTTATAAAGCCACACAGGAAACAGCAAATCCTTCAAATTCTACCATACATAGAGATACGATAGTAGGTTTTTCAATCAGATTGAATGTTATAACTTTGGGTATGTTATTAAATTTATTAATATCCCAAATTCTTCATGTCCCAAATGGCCATAAGAAGCCTCATGCTCCGATGTATGATATGATGTATATGGAATACTCAGCACAGTACTTTTTCTGTTGTAAACACATCATTAAAATCAGAGACCTTGGTCTATATTGCCATTGGAATTGTTGATATTATAATGTCTCTATTTTATCATAGAGAAGTGAATGTGAAGAACTATACTTGCCATATTCCCTTTTGGAGATGCTTGTTTGGTTTTCTAACTGCAGACAGAAAGGTTGTGGACGCAGAGGGAAAGGTAAGAAGGGAGGAACTGGAGAAGTTGGAGGAGAAACTTTAATCCGAGTACATTGTATGAAAAGACTATTTTCAATAAAAGACAACAATGTTGTTGGGAGATATTCTGGTTATTAAAAAATACAAAGTGTGATCCTAAACCCTGTCTCTCCATATGCTCTAGCCACCATGACTCTAGTGGGAGTCTCAGGGGAAAAAGATGTAGTCATTTGCAGAAAGGGCTGAGAGTCAGGACAGATTTTTCTAGGAGGAATGGTTGAAACGTGAAAAGTCAGAAACAAATTCCCTCTGTATGTCAGAGACTGTGGAGTGAAAATCTCCTTGAGCTTGGTAGCTGGATGATAAGGAGACTCACTCTGGAACCTGGTACATTCATAATGCAGGGCAGGAAGGCTGCTTCTTAAGGCCATGCCTGTTGTGCAAGGAACCTTCCCTCTCGGAGCATATTTTATTTCTTTGGTGAAAATTCCAAGGAAGAGAAGGCAATTCCATTTCTAGGGTACTCTGGAGAATAACTGTTTTAAAAGTGACATTAATGCTCCAGCACTCTAAAGTTACCCACTGAATTCTGAATTGTGACCCGCTCTGAGCACTCTCTCAGTGCAAACGCACATCTCCAGGTGAACGGAGTCTGTCTGGTTTTAAAAAGAAGAAAACAAAAGAAGTTTCATGCTAATGATAAAAGTTTTCCTATTAACATTGACAGCTCTGGTTAAATGGATCAAAAGAAATATTTGCTTTTGGAGAGAGATGTGTGGACGGTAAAACACAATTCTAAAGACAATCTGAGTGACAAAATGAAGTTATTTACTATTCATGGAAGCTGAGCCTTTGAGTGGCAAAGTTTGCAAAGATCGTGTCCTGTAATGGAAACAAATCCCTTACAGCATGCCTGGGGGATCCCAACAACACATAAAAGCAAAGTATTGCTGAGAGCTAGTCATGATGAAAAGATGACCTGTGTCTCCTGGGCATAGCTCCAGCACAGAGAAACATTTTATTAGCTTGAGATAAAAAGTACATCAAATGATTTACTCTCCTTCTGCCCCTTCTCACTTCTTCTGAGTGTAAACATCACCTATGGAGAGCAAAATACTACAGGAAGGCACTGATTGGAAGGATGCGATTGAATTATGTGTGAGCATGTCACAGAGATGGATATAAATGCAATGAATCCCTGGCTACGAAACTAGAACAGAAAATGTGTTGTGATAACGACACTAGGCACTAACAGCAGAGTCTACGACTGATTCTATCTCTGTCATGAATTAACAGTGAGGATTGTTCCGAGCCATAAAATGTCAATTTGCCTCAGTTTTCCCATATGTCAAATGGAAATTAGATTAACAGCTATATAACCAAAACATGTATAGTTAAAAAAACAAAACAAACAAAAAGCTTTCTAGCTCCTTCTTAAAACTATAAGTTATGTTAAAACTCAAAGGAAGTTTCATGGATTTATTCCCATGGCCTCTATGTCTATTAGAGTTGTGATTTTTATAATATGATATCATGATATGATATTATGATATGATATCATATTATGAAATTTACAAGTAAATGGATGGAACTAGAAAGAATATTGAGTGAGGTAACACAGATGCAGAAAAGCAAATGCTACACGTTCTTTCTTATTTGTGGATTCTAACTCAAAATCTTCAAGAGTGATTCTATAACCTAGGAAGACAACAGGAAACAGAAAGTAAAAACAGACCATGGTAGAAGAAGGCTCTAAGAGAGGGGAATAATAGACTACAACTGCTATGAAGGTGGAGATGGGAAAATAGACAAGGATGTAGGACTTGAACTGGGGAAGTATAAGGAAGGAAATATAGGAGAAGAGAGGATAAATAACACTAAGGATGCTTGAAAACCCATAGGGAATCATATTATGTTTACCTAAAATTGTGTGTGTGTGTGTGCACTATGTGTGTGTGTGTATGTATGTATATATATATATACATATTATATATATATATATATATATATATATATAAATTATATATATATATAATTTAAATAGAGGTATGTAACTTGAGGTGATGATGCTTACCCCAAGAGCAATGGACTATGAAACAAAATCCCAGTACCAGGTATGAGAAGAAACCTTTTGTGGTTCTGGTCAGAGGCATCCAAGGAACTCCTTAAATGGTACATGCTATTGTCATTGCCCTGAGCTGCCTCCCAGAAGTCTAATGTAAGTTCCTATTGCTGAAGATACCACATACTGCAGACACAGGTCTCGGAGGAATCACAGTATATCTGGCCTGAAAGCCTGCTTCCTGAAGATTAGTATATCTTCAGGATTTATAGTGCCAGTCCTATGCAAACTGCAAATGGAGAAAAGTAGCCAATACTCCAACCCAACTTGATGCCTATAAACCACAGTAATGATCAACATAGTAACACTGCAACTAAAGGTGCAATAGTGGCACTCCTATCCTGGCTGTAACCACAGCTGTCTAATTGGAGTCAAGGCTCATTCAATAGGAATAAATCATGCCGGGTACTGCAATCCAGTTAACTACTCATGGCTAATGACATCATGGAACCTAGGGGAGAACCTACTACTGCTACTTTCCCAAGTCAGTATAAAATTTAACTACATCCTAGATATTTGTTACTATACCCGCAGATAAGGGTAGCTCTCAGCCCTCATCAAAGAACCTTTATTTGTAACAGAGGGGGACAACTAAAGAAAGCCACAACTGATCAAAACAAAGAAAAGAACTGAAGTTTGGATGCCCAACAATAATTGATAAAACCAAACCATAATCTGTACACACAAGTCTCAGACCACATTATAAAAGAAAAGGTATGATGATTATGAGTCAGAAGATCAAGACCTCTACTATGAGATTGTATCATTCATATATATATTATGTATGTATATAACCAGAGAAGCTGCACTCAAGAAGTCTCAATAATATAATATCTTACACAAGATCTGAACAATAGCGCTATCAATTGACATGCCATTATGTTTGGGAAAAAATCATATGGGTCTCTAACCCTAAAGAATGTTTAGAGGTAATTAATGACTACTGAGAATCTGTCTTCCCTAGGGATAGGTCCTCTAATTAGTTATCTAATACCAAGTAGTCAGCCCTAAAAGTATATGTACATGAGAAGTACCATATTCATCACCACTATGTCTGTGTCTCTGTGTTTGTGTGTGTGTGTGCACACGTGCATGTGTGTAATGTATATGTATATATGCAACAATAATAATTAAACAATAATATGCCATGGATCTGAGGATTTGGGACCACAGAAGGGATTGGAGGGAGAAGAGGATGAAAAATGACTTAAATACAGTCCACATGTATGATGCTTTCAAAATAAATTAAAAATAAGTAAGTACAGTTGTTAAATAAATATACAATAAACTGCTCATTAACGTATTCACTGAGTCACATGAGGATTTTCCTATAACACACCCAAATTCATATGTTATCAAATGTCAAATGGAATCAGGGATACTTTCACTGACTTCTAGTTTGAGTATGAAAGTTTATTTAGTAAGAAGCATGAAAATTAAAATTACATCTTGGTAGGCCATAAGATAAAGGATAGGAAAAAAATCTGTTTGTTAAAAATAGCTTAAAATGGACAAGTCTAGTCGACATTCTGAAATCACATTGCTTCTTAGTATTATTAAGTGTATAAAATTAGGCTGTCAAGTCTTGCTTTATGAAGTCAGTAAGCAGGAGAAAGAATCACAAGGGACGAATCACTGTCATTTGCAGAAAGCTACCTGGCAGTCTAAGAATGAAGTTCACTCTTTGGGGCATGTACTTCTCAGCTGTTATAAATATTCAGAATGTCTCTGTCAGCAGGCTCAATAAAGAAGCTGCCCTCACCAATATGGTGTTTGTAAGGAGCAGGCAGCTGCTCACAGGGAAAGGGAACAAAGACATTTTGTTTCCAATTATTGTCACTTTGCCTTTTAGTTCAGCTGAGCAATTTCATGAGCAGCAAGACAGAAATTTCTGAATGGTGGAGTAGCGAAACAAAGTCCCTCCAATTCAAGGAGACTTGGCTTTTAAGGGCAGAAGACACCATGAGACTGATTTACAGCAAGTTGTACCTACATGGAGTCAGGAGCTTAGCCTATTGTATAAGGAAGCATTTTGAACATTAAAAAACTCTATTAATTCCCTATGGGCCGTGCTGAAATCTGTGTTACCAATACATTTTCTCAGAGGTTCACTGGCTTATCGATTCTGGTAGTGTGTACATTGTAAGTAGGGGTCTTTGGGATGATCAGTATCTTTTATAAGAGTGTAAAATAGCTATTTTCTGGCTCCATTTTTCTTTCTGCTCCTCTGATGAACTATAACTTACCATACTTACATTTTTGGCATAATCTGAGATTCTCAAATTTTGATTTTCATCTTAAAAATTACCAAGAATCAGAAAATTATTCACAGATATATTTATATCTGAGAATACCCCAAGAGATTTATCTGTCAAGTCATAACAGTATTGTAGCCATTTTTCTGTAGAAGTCAGTCTACAGCTGTCTTTTTCACCATAGGTCTGAGATAATTGACCCTTTTGCAGCTCTACACTCCAGAACCCAAGGGATAGAGCAGAAAATAAATGATGATTTCTACCCAAGCTTCTCCATAGACTACTAAACAAATGAAAGGGATATAAAAAATTGCTAGGAATCATGTTCTTGTCATCATTTTTTTAAAAGGTGTAGCTATTGTTTTAGAATCTTCTATCAAAAGCAACAGAGCTGGTACTTATCCCAAGAGCCATGACCCATGTAAGCTACTATAGCATCATGAAAGATACTCAAATTCAAATGTAAAGGATACAGTGTTAGTTGGGTAAATAAACATAGCATAAAGGTGTAAAACAAACAAACACACTGTCTAATTTAAAACATTTCTTGGAAGTGTCTATTCCTTATTACCTTGTTCTACCACTGACTGACTCCAGACATTGAAGGGACAGTGAGATGGAGAGGGACAATTTTTAAAGATGCTGATCTTCAGATGAGGCCCTCTCACTGGAAAGACTCAGCTGTTCTTCCAAATAGAAAAGTGGCAAACATCAAAATGCATAGGATAAAGGGAAAGACTCAGGTATCAAATCTAGTTCAAAGAAGAGCTCTGCAGTTCCTCATACTTATTCTGGGTGCACTGAAACATAATTTACCTGTATGCAGAATTGTGCTGCAAGAGTCCATAGTAATACAATTCTCTAATTAGTACTAGGAAATAGCTCACCTTGGCTTCCATTTAAATGATAGCTAATTCTAAACACTAAACTTTCTCATTGGTGAACACAAGTTTTACGAGACTTTCACTAAGATGTTATTCATGTTTATCCATTCTTTCCATCTCTTCTATTTCCTTCCATCCTTAGAGATCTTTTCCAAAAATGAGTGCCTTATGCTGACCTCTTAAGAATCTCTTAAACATTCCTCTTGTAGTGGCTGAAATGGTCTCTACCTTCTAATACCTGAATATGTCCTCCATGTCTGACTCTACTCCCTAAGGTGTACATGGTTCAATCTAAACACGTCAGTCAGGAGGAAATCATTTACATTGAGAAGCTTTATCTGGCTAATAGCATCTAAGGTGATGTTTATTTTATTCACACCCAAGTTAATGCAGAGTGCTTCAGTAATGATCTTCCTATCACAATTGTTAACTGTAACTTCTCTAAAACCTAAAACCTGAAGGAAGTTTAGTCCGTTTTAAAAAATCTTGTTGTACTAACATCTAGAATATTGTTACATAGTAAATTTTTTAAATTTTTAGTATGTGGTTTTTATTTGTCTACCTGGGCTTTCTGTTGCTAATGTTTATTTTTGTTTAGTTATCCAGATAGGATACCTTGGAAGCTAGGCTAGCCTTGAACTCACTATGCAGTCAAGGCTAGACATGAACTCCTAATCTTCCTGGTTCTATCTCCCAAGTACTTGGATTATAAGCACTGGCCATCAAGCCCAGTTTGCTTGTCAGTCTTTGACAGATTAACCAAATGAGTGAATTACATAAGCAAATTAACAAGTCAATGAACTTGCTTTGGTCTGAAAGAATTAGCTCAATCAGGAAAGTAAGGTTTAACTTAGGTCCAAAAGGGGAGTTTTAACTCCATGTCCTCACCAAGTCTTCGCCAGTCTTGCAACCTAAGGTTGAATAATTTGCAGTGTTTCCATGACAACCTTACTCCAAGGATGCTTTTGTAGAACATCCTTCCAAGAATACATTCTAACTCCAAGCTTGTTTTAAAGTGAATGGCTAATTGAACAGAAGTGGATCATCACTAAGACAACTAATTAATATCTTCCTCATTTCATTCTTCTTTTGAATTACTTTTGTTAAAATTTCTAAAATTCTGTGTGAGTCAGTGATAGCATTGGCTTTCTCTGTGTTCTCAACCATTAGACTACAAACTCCACAAAGACATTTACTTGTTGTGTTCAATCCTATGTTACATTCACCCAGAACAGTGCCTGGCAGACAATGACTATTAAGTAATATTCCTTCATTTGTCAGTATCCCTCTACATCACTTAGATACAACATAGCCCTTGACACTGTTGCTATGAAATTCTTTGCCTATAGTCACTCCTTGTAACCAGACTAGATACTTTATTTTCCAATAATGTATTCCCTATTCAGAAGGTGTTTTTGAAAAGAACACTGTAAAGTGTCCAGTGGTTGGAATTCTTGCTTCATTATCCTTTGTGACACACTGAAATGCTCTATCCCCAAGTTCTGGAACAGGAAAGTGTCAAGGCAAGACAGAAGAATAATTAGAACGTCTGTGTGCCATCCCTTTTGTTTTGATTCAGAGAGAGAAGCTGCTGTTCAGTGTCTGACTTGCCTCAGATACATATCACTATTAACAATCTCCCTATTTTCTTACTTGTTCTTAGAAATTTGTTTTCTATCTCATGTATTAAGTTCAAATGAATCCCATGGAGTCGTATGTTTGCAAAGTTCAAGACAAACATAAACACTAAGGATATCTATCAGACTTGCCACCCTGTGTTGCTGCCTCATAGCTTTAACCACAAAACAACAGAACAAGAGTTATTGTCATAGAAACAAGTCCTCCAGTGAAACAAATATACATCTAGTAAGAAACCAGAAAATTCTGAGCAGGGTTGAAAAATACATAATGGCATAGGTGGACAATCTTTCTAAGCAAAAGGATAATTGTGAATTCTGCAGGGATGCATGCCCCAACCCCAGACCAGGCAGAAGCTTTCTGGACCTTTGCCACACAGTGCTCTGCATGCCCCTAAAGTCAACAGGGGGAGTGGTATGGGGGGCTCTTCACTTTCTCACCAATCATGCTTAATACAGTTGGCACACCTTGTGACTCTCTAGGTCAGCCACTCTCAGTCAGGAGAATATCAGTATTTAGATGTTGCCTAGGGTTGTAACAAGAGTTATGTTGCATAGTTTGGAAACCTCTGAGATACCTTACCTGCTACCAAGACTGGGTTTCACATGTACCCATGTCTTTTAAGGAAGGTGTACTCAAAAATTAAAGAAACTAAAGTCTTAGAGCCTCTCCCTTGCCTGGGTCAACTTTAAGACACTAAAAGGAATCTTGCTACTGCCCTGACTTAGTCATCTTTGCTATACGATCAATAAAACTGCTATATTTCCCTATTTTCCTACTATTTCATGGCATCTCCATAAAGATGGATCTAATCAGGGACAGGTTAGTTCAGGTCTAGTGAAATGTGTTTGTCTAGGGTAATCTGGACAGTTAATGATTTTTAAGATTATTTGGATATTGTACACACTAAATGCAACTTAAACACCAATATTGAGTTGTAAAGAAAAAACATAAGTTTGCTCCATTGTAAATATCAAGTGTTAACTTTCTGTCAACCTAGAAAATGAGGCTTAATCATACATCTTCTCTGTAGAGTATGATGATTGCTAAAGGTCAATGTAGCCAAGAAATATGTAAAAACACATTTCAGAGTTGTCTCCAGCATTTTTTCAATAAAGATTTTATGCTCCTTTTTCATCCATTCTGGGTTTTGTTTTCCTTTGTTTTTGTTTTTTGTTTTTCTAGTTGGCATGTTTTCAAAATGTATACTTTGTTATGAGTTTGCATTCATTGAAAAAGAAAGTTTAGCCTTATTTTGATACATTGTGCTACATGACCTAAAGGGCTCCATGGAATGATACAAAATTCAGTCTCTGCAAAACTCAAGTTAGCCTTTGCTGGAGAAAGCTTTTTAAAAGAAAACACAGATTAATGCTCTGTTCCACAGATCCAAATTTCAGGGCTTTCAGAATAGCACAAGGGGCCTCTTCTACCAATATAGAAAAAAATGAAACTCACCTAGAGCTAAAGGAATATTAATGCACTCTCTCCCTGCCTCAGGACTCAGCCCAGGAAGCCCTGGGGAGTTAGAAATGTGACATTATATGATGTTCTGTGGATTTGTTTCCTTAGGCAATCAAAAATAATATAGACAGAATTCTCAGAAAAGTTGCACTGTACAGAGCAACATTTCTATAGTGAAGATGCTGGACAGATCACCAGGGATGTGATCCAATACATTCTCCAGAGAGGGTGGAGAAATGGCTAGGGGGGAGTCATAAGGAGTTGGCAGGAAGAACAACCACAGGAAGGCTTTGTGAAAACTCCATTGGCAAGCCCACAGTAGCCAAGGACCAAGAAGCATTCTACTTGTGCTGTTGATCTCCGTGTTGCCAGGAGCAGAGGGAGATCTCAATGCAGAAAGCAACAATTCTCAGTGAGAACTGTATCCCTTTTGGTGACTGCTTTGGAAATTTGTTGGGATTTTTTTGTTGTTATTATTACAATAATGGTGGAACACTCTTGGTTTTATTGGGAAAGCCTTTCAGATCATCTCCAATGTATACAATAGCCAGGGCTACTAAAAATCTACTCTGTGCTCCACAATGGTTTATAAAGCTCTGCTGGATATGACACTAAATGGGTGATAACGCCGCTTACTATTTGAGCCCTGTCACATAAACATAAAGAACTTGTTTTAATATACACTGAATGTGATACTGTGTAAAGGATGAAAATTTGTTTATAAATTCCCCAAGGCTCATCACCTCAAAATACCATGGCCCTGCAGTTAAAGAAAAGTGTGCCGTTTCTGTTACAAATAGACTGTATCTGATTTATTCTGAGTATGCACTTGTGACATTTATAGGGTTTGTACTCACACACAATGTTTACTTCAAGAACATTTACTACAATTTATAAAATTTAAGAAAAAAAAACTTTCTAAAGTTATTATGAGTCTGAGGTCACTCAGAGATTCATTGTGACCATGAACAAATTGCAATAGGATGATTCTTCTTATTTAGGTACTGGTACCCTCCTCCATCAGGACTGGACCATAAAGAGCTTCCAAAACACACCACCTTGCTGTGTCAGCCCAGGGCTTATGAAAGCAAAAATTGCAAGATGACATGTATTTTGCCTACATGTATTTTAACGTATATGTCTTGTAGTTAGCCTAGTTATCCTTTTGAGCAAAGTAATCAGATTTGATTACCAAAACAGAAATAACATATAGTCATATGATCTATTATCTTGTAAGAACAGCAAATTTTATAAGATAAGTCTATTTAAGAATAGTCTTCAACATCAGGGGAAAAAGGGAAATAGGCTGACAGGATACAATCTGTTCGAGGTGATGGTGGTATGTCTTAGTGTGTGTGTGTGTGTGTGTGTGTGTGTGTGTGTGTGTGTGTATGTGTGCTCACATGTGTGTTGTGTGTATCTTAAGCATAGTAACTAAAACCAACATATATATGTCAATCATCACAAGTATGTGCAAGCGTATATTTTATTATTGATTTATGATGGTTCTTAAACACAATGCAAAGATATTGCTTAGTTATTTCCTTTAGGTAAAATGAGTTTCTCAAATAAAGAATACAAACTAATAAGAACAAGAAGTAGTGGCAAATATGAATTTGTAGACAGAAGGGTTGGACTATTGTCTCAGTTAGGTCTTGTTTATATGAATTTTTGAGTAAGTCTGTTAGTAACCAACATGGACACCAGTTTAAGCTTCTGATATAAATAAGGCAATTAGGATATGAAATAATTCAGTTATTTATGGCTTGTCAACAAAGACTTAACTGTTATAGGTGTAAGCACACATGATGAATTATCCAGCAACATTCTATTAGCTTGGCCACCATTATCTTTATTGGAGTTTTAAGAAATATTAACATGTATTATAATTTCTTCACTTTTATTTATATGATATTAAATATATACTATGGAGTTTTTAAGAACTAAGTAAACAGATGACTTACTATATATATATATATATATATATATATATATATATATATATATACTCCTTTAAGCAAAGGAGCCAATGGGAAAGGCTCAACATTTACCAATCAAAACCTCCAAAACGGGCCCAGGGAAGTTCCACAGAGCATTTTAAGATCAATCTTAAAATAAAATTTTGATGAAACACAATAGCTCTCATATGCCACATTTAAGAAAAGCATAAATTCTCTGTAGTTTTTAGTATCCCAAATATAACTAGATTGGTTTAGATATACATTAGTCAAATTGTCTTTGTAACTCACAAATCCAACCTGGTCTTCTACATGTCTAAGTGCAGATGTTTGTCATGACCCATTACCAAGAACTACGTCAAGTTTCTCCTTAGCAGAGTGGAAACTGCTTTACCTATATGCGTAGGTGCAGTCCTGTGTGTGCATGAACAATCATATCTATATATGATACATACTCCCCACTAAACCATGCTTCCCTTTGCAAAAATAGAATTAATATTTGAGCTTTGAATATTACATATTGGTAAACATGTTTAAAGGTCATCCCATTCTTCTGTAGTAATTTAAAAGTAATGTTAGGAGAAACAAATAAGATCCAGAAGACTGTACCCAGTACCCCTGAGACTCATATCCACAGGTACCCAGTAGTCTTCTTTAAATATCATTGGCTGAATGAATGCTCTAATTTGTGTGCTTCGACAGAAATGCTGTATATGAAGTGTGCCACATATCTTCAAAGTGGTCAACCCTAAAATCATATACACACAAACAACATCAAACAGGCTCGGTAGAATATATTTATATATTTGTGCATTTGTGCAAACCTATTAAACAATAATATCAAGGAAAAAGAGCCCATCAATCTGATAAAGGATGGAGTCACAGAGGAGAGACTAGAATAAGGTGACATAGAACAGGTCAGAGAGAGCAAAGGAAAAGGAGAAACTGATGGCATTAGGTTTTAATTAAAATAAAAATCCATAAATGAAAACATTTCTATTTGCGTTCCAGAATACCAACCATGGTAGTTATAGTTTAAAATTATAGCCTGGCGTTTAATAAAAGCATCCTAGTTTCCAACAACACACAAGAACAACAACAACAAAAGTATTTGTTAGAGCAAGAAGAAGCAGCACAGGCTCTGCTACTTTATATGCTTTCGGAACATTTTCCTTGAGTGTTAATATGGCTGCCCTACTGAACAAGCCCAACGGCCATGCAAGGTGCTTCTGTCTATATACCAAGAAATGAATAAAATAAAATGAGTGAACGGAATTGGATTTTTTGACATAAATGTGCTTTAATCTTCCTTTTGCACAGGCAGCTGAGGAGAGGCAGAGACAACACCATGCTTCAGTTCAGCTTTGCTTTTCAGCATGGCTGGTTCCAGATGCTAGGATTACTTGGGAAATGTAATTAGTTTCAATTAACTAACATCTGGCCAAACATAAACATCCTATTTGAGATTCAGGTAAAGGAGAGCTCATTTCTATAGGGCAAGTTTGTTTATATAACGGACGGAATAAGATTGAAAATTCCTGTTTAGAGGTTGGGGAGATGGCTCGGGGGTGATGTATATGCTGTTCAAGCATGACAACCTAAATTTGGATTCTCAGAAGCCAAGCAAACAGAGAGAGAGAGAGAGAGAGAGAGAGAGAGAGAGAGAGAGAGAGAGAGAGAAATCCCATGTAGGTCACTGAGAAAGAAGCTAGGAGCTAATAGAAGTTTCTTTAGGAAGCCACCAGCCAACCTTGTAATACGCACTCCATGAAATTCAATCATGACATTGCTTGTGAGTGACCAAGAAGCAGAGACTAGATAACCCAGAGACCTGGCGTTAAAAACAATTACTGATAGTCTTTAAAGTAAATGTAGTGATAAAATGACTCCTGATGATATTCTGCAATATCATAGATCAGGGTTTCATTCAGTCACCATCAGAAAATCCTCCTCCTACAGCATAGGGTAAAAATACAGAACCCACAGCCAGATATTATACAGAGACAGGAAGAGACCTTGGAAAACAGCTCTAAAATGGGGAATCTTCATCAAATTCCTCCCTTCAGAGCTCAGGGAACCCGATGAAAGAGGAGGTAAAAACTATGTGTAAGAACCATGAGGATGAAGAACACAGGAAAATAAGGCCGTCTAAATCAACATATTCAACTCACGTATGAAATCACAGAGACTGAAGCAGCACTGTCTACACCAGTTCCTCTGCTATATTGTTATTATTTGCAGTTTAGAATTTGTTGGGGGCTCCTGATATGTGAGCAAGTGGGTCTCTGACACTTGTGCCTTCCCTTGACTCTATTTTTTCTTCTATTGGTTTGGCTTGTCTACATGTGATGGGTTTTGCTTTATCGTAATATATTTTATTTTGTTTATATTTTGTTGTTATTCCTCAAAGCCTGTTCTTTTCTAATAAGAGACAACAGTGAGTGATCCAGATGGAGGGGAGGTGGAGGGAATGGGGAAGAGTAGAGGAGAAGAAATTGTAATCAGGAATATTGTATGAGAAAGAATCTAATTTCAATAAAAGAGGGAAATTTTCTGTGATTGTCTCCATCTCTAGGTTTCTGGATTAGTTTCCAATAGAATTATAGGAGCCAAAATCAATTTCTGTAATACCAAGTCATATTCAAGCTGGGCAAATACCAATTCAACTGTATTCTAAGCAAGTCACAACCCAAGACAAGAGTTCACCTATTTCAAGGATAAAAAAAAATCAAATCTAAGTTTTATTAAATAAATAAATAGCAAATGATTCGCTGAAACGGGATTGGAATGGCTCATCTAAATCTTTGGACTTACGATAGGTTTTACATTTGGAACTATACATAAAAATGTAGATGACAAGTCTTTATATCAATAAGTCACAGGTCTAGATCATCTTAAGTCCACATCAGTGCAATCACAACTCCCTCCCTAGAGCCTGGTCTGCTCCTGTGCTTATAGACACTTGGGCAGGATTCACTTTTCTTCGAACTTGAGACTTTAGAGATTGTTCAATTGTCTGTGGGCATAATATTATCAACACAGACAAGAGAGTTTGATATGTAGCTATAAAAGGTAAATAATTCATATTTTGTGAGACATAAGTGTGGAACATTTGGATTCCTGTTTGTTTCCATGTTTATAATTTTCAAATACATGTAATTTTAATTGTAATACATAATAAAGATTCAACTGGCAAATTCTCAGTCTTATGGCTTGAAATCATGTTGCTAATGTAGCCATAATCACCTACTAAATACAATAAAGCCCTTGCCATTCTGTTCATGCTTTTATACCACAATAAGAAAGAGACTAAAAGCAGATAGGACATTGGCTTTCCCCAAAGTACCACTTTCATTTTACATATTCTATACGGATAAGGCTCCTATTAATGACAACTTCTCTCTTTTTTTCAGAAATTTAGATTTTATTTGACCCAACCCACGGGTCTGATTATTCATGGGGTATCAAGGTGGACCGTCACCTGAAAGGAATATGGGCAAGAGAGAGAATGGAGAGCATGCAGCAGGAAGTTTTGTCAAAGTCTCTCTTTAATGGGGAAGCAGCTTACAGATATAGTCTGGGCAAGGAGGAAAGGGGGACAAAGAACGGGGTGGGGATTCTAACAACTCTCGATCCGGTGGAGCACTCCGTGGCTAGTCCCGGAACACGGGGCAACGGTTCTTTATGAACAGGAAATCCTTTCTTAGTTGTAGGTCAGGTTCTCCCAAGAGAGGTGGTTACTGCCCTAGGCCATCTCACTGTCGTAACCAGCTCCCAGGAAATGCCAGACGTTCCTGGGACCTGAGACCTGAGAATGTCCTTACTGACTAATCCTTCTAGAATAGTGGGCAATTCCCCGAGGCTCTCTTGGAACAGCAGGTAGTTTCCTGGATTTGGCTCCCGACATTTATTAATACATTTCATTGAAAAATTATTTTCCTACAAAATATTCAGATTTTACATTTCCCTTCACACAACTTCTCTTAGGTTCTCTACCTCCCTACCCACACAACTCTACATCATCCCATGCTCTCTCTTTTTAAAGAAAATAAATAAAATGCAAACAAACAAGAAACTCCTATCCAAAAAACTCCCACAAAATCAGAAATCAAAATATTCAAGCAAAAGATCAATAAGATTTTTTTTTAAATGCCCAAACAAAGGTATATGAGGCAAAATGTCTACAAGAATACCCTGGAATCCATTTTGTGTTCGCCATCTAACACTGGGAGTACAGCCTACCTTGAATTGTCGTAATTCAGACCCTGTTAGAGAAGATAATTTTTCCTTTTTAAGCATGTGCTTACCAGTTGCAGATAACTTCATGGTTTGTGGTGACAGCTCATGTTTACTTGCCTCTCTCAATCTGGTATAAACCTGTGCTGCTAGTCTCTGGGGATTCCTATATACATCCGTCTTGTGTATGGAAGACACTATGTCCTTAGAGTCATCTATCAGTTCAGGATATTATAATCTTCCTGCCTCCTCTTCTTCATAGGTCACTGAACCCTGAGATGGAGGTCAGATGAAGATGTCCCATTCAGACTGAGTGCTCCAGTATCTCTCGCTCTCTGTCCAACTATGAGTCTCTGAGTTAGTTCCCACCTAATACAGGTAGAAGCCTCTCTGGTTATGGTTAAGTGAAACTACTATCTATGGGAATAGCAGAATGCATTAGGAGTCATTTCATTGCTGGTTTTCTTTAACAGAACAATAGTATTCGTTTTTTTTCACAGACCCATGTTCTATCCATTCGCTTGTTCTTGACCACCTGAGAAGTTTCTGGAATTAGTTCCAGTTTTGAACCTTAAATCCAAGCAGAGAGTGGTTTGCTAATCCCACAACATTTGTGCCACTATAGCACCAGCATGTCTTGCTGATGTTAT
Source organism: Mastomys natalensis (assembly GCA_021653895.1). Classification (NCBI taxonomy): domain Eukaryota; kingdom Metazoa; phylum Chordata; class Mammalia; order Rodentia; family Muridae; genus Mastomys; species Mastomys natalensis. The sequence continues at coordinate 45,582 of JAJTUV010003053.1, forward strand.
CAAGGATTTTCCCTCACTGAACTGAACTACACCCTTCCAAAGTGTGACCAAATATATCTTTCTTTTCTTTTAAGTAGCCTAGTCTATCTCCAGTTTTTTATAATGATGAAAACTAACAAATTAAGTCTTCTTTTATCAGTTATATATGGAAGACTCTGCTGATTAATTTTATGAAAAATCTTCTGTACTCATACTAATTATAAGTCTTGCAACCAACCAGGCTGCTTGCTTTGCAGAAAATACTGGAGTAAGCATTAACCATAAGAAAAGTAGTCCAGACAGACAAACTGTCTGGAATTTATATCTATGTAACAGAATCCAGCTTCATCTTCAAAGATATTGAATTCAAAAAACAACCACAGCAGCTTCCATGGGATCCCTGCTATTAAGAACAGACATTTTCAGAGTCGTGGACTCAAACAACGAGCCAAAAACACTGCTGTTTCTAATCCTGTCTCATTCTCTACCCTGTTTGAACCTCACCCCCTCCCAGTCTACAGCTTATCATTTGTACCAGTGGTGTTCAGATTAGGTTACTGAAACCCCAAGATTTTTCTGGAATTACCTCAGTGGTCCCTGCTGGGGAGAGGAAGGAACTAATAAATCCTAGAAGAAAAAATATGAATTGTTGTCTCACCTTTACTCTCAACACATGAGTTGTTTCTCTTCTTGAAACACAACAGAAATACCTTCATGGAACTCAGACTCTTCTCCTGTTACCATCTTCATCTTTATAATCTAGTAACGCATTGCGCAAATCATGCTGTTTTGTGATGTTTTTAATTTGATTCCAATTATTTCCTCTATGGAAAATGTCCCTCCCACTTATCTCTGCCAAACTGAGATCACACATATGTGTCATGTCATTCTATATGATACTGTAGGACAAAGTAAATTTTCATCCTTTCATGGTTTATTATCCAAAATAAATCTACCATCATGATACAACAGGTCATTATGATTTTTGATTTGGTGTTCCAAGTTCATCTGCTAAAGGAATGTTGGGCTCATTTCTCCGTCCCAGTAATTAGGGCCAGTGTTGACATTAGCATTCAATAGACACAAGCCTGAAACTCACCAACACATGTTAACTGGAAGGAAGAAAAAGAGAAGAAAAGGAAATAGATGGAATTGCTTATTTAGCTCCCAGAATATGCTAATTTCTCTGTATACATATCCCACCTGAGCCTTACTGGAACTCTCTGAAAAGAGTCTACAGTTCCCAGTTTACAATAAATGGAACTGTGGATCATAAAAGCTAGGCAAATCATGTGGAGATTGTATGAAGGAATGGGGTGAAAAGAATTTGATTTCAGTGCTACTTGTCCTCAAACTCTAAGTCTTAGTGCAACACACACATAAATAATATGTCAATATGAATTAAATTACAACAACAAAGAAACCTCTCTAAGGAAACATTCATGCTACAAAATTATCTCATAATATTTCAGCTTGTTTGAATTTTCCAAACTTAACTATCAGCCAAGATTAAAAATAAAATGTGCTTTTCAAAGAATAGCGGTCTATCTCTAAGTGTATGCCACCTACTCAGTCAATTTAATAAACATTTATTTAGCACATGCAAAATGCAAGTCACTGCATAGAGCCTTGGGAAAGATATAAAATAAGGAAGGTATGGTCCTTGCCCTTCAGGGGCTCATAATCTAAAAACATACATTAACAACCCTGAATGTAGGCAGATGGCAATAAGTGCTATAATAGAGGCACTTACAACGTGCTAAGGAAGTATAAAGCAGGGAGATATTAATTCCAACTGTGGAGTAATAAAACACCTTGGTAAATGTATCTTTCACTACACACCAACAAAAGTCTTTTATGACCTGAGCCAAAGGATATATTTCTTTGTAAAATACCAGAGGTTATTCAAAAAAAAAACTAATAGACATGGCTTTTGTAAGAAATAATAGAATTGAGATACAATGGAAACAGGCTTACCTGTATGTATTTCCTACAACAAATGGAAGAAACCCTTGGGTCTAGTTATTTAAAGGGCTTTCAATCTATTCAGAAGTGTGTTTCTGACTACAAAACTCTGCCCTTCCATTCATGGCATTCCTTTTCAGCTCACTTGTGCACTTACAGAGAGATTCTGAAATAGTCTTGTAGAAGTTGCAGCTATCAAAAGAAACATCTGACCTAATGAAGGAAGGATAAAGGCAAGAATTTTTTTTCATTTTTAATTTTAAGCAAGAAGCAACTACGTCTTAGTTAGGTGATACCTTGCTTAAAAGATCCCAGACAACAGTGAATAAACAAAGCCAGTGATGCTAAACAGACCCAGCTCTGTGCTAAGCAGATTTATGACACACTAGCACTGCTGTAACCGTTTACTGGTTAGACTGGGAGCAAAAGAGGAAGTCCAGCAAATGCAAAAGATCACACCAGAACAGGATCAATAGCAGAAGACCCTTTCTGTTCAGATGTCCATGCATGCTGTACAACAAACACACACACACACACACACACACACACACACACACACACACACATGCAAAGATCATTCACCTTAATAATATTGCAAAGTGAAGAAGCCCTATGTAACATATGAGTACATCACTCACAAACTACATTCAAGAAGTTAAGAGCTTTCTTCAGGAAAATATATTCATAGGAAAGGTGCAAAATAACAAAAGGTCAATGCATTATTATATCTAAAAACCATCTTCTTTGTAAAATATGCATTTCATAGCAAAAAAAAAAAAAGAAAAGAAAAAACAAGCTGGGATTTGCCAAAAGCTATTGAGCTGGCAAAAGGTTTTGTTGTGTGAAATCTCAAATCTACTTTAGAGAGAACAAGAACCTGATGTAGAAGTATCTATGACCTTCTTCCCTCCCAATTTCTTCTAGCACCATCTATTTCAATTACTCTATCTCTCCAGAATCCTCAATCTTGTGTTATATAATTTTGGCTTCCCTTAGTTTCAGATCTGAAAATGTTCTTTGGGGATTGAGGGAGAAAATATATTACTAATAACATTATTATTGTCATTGTGCATTTTTCCTCTTCTTTGGTGGTGACAAGCTGTTCATATTAAGCTGCTGCCATTTCTTCAATCATATTCCTTCTCTTATATTTAATAAACTTTTTGGCACCTAATCCCACTGTACAGAAATATGTTTAGTGTTTACCAGCTATATCCTGGTGTGTGTGTGTTGTGTGTGTGTGTGTGTGTGTGTGTATTTCCTGAAAATATATAGTTTTATCTAATGAGAATCCTGTAGTTTTGATGAAAATTCTCAAACTCTTGGCAGCTTCCTCAGAAGATGACACCTGTGATAAAACTCTGGGACTTCAACTGTCCTTTGTCTAGAATCTATCCCTGAGAAAGTGGAGATATCATAAACATGAAAGGAAAACCAGGCTCTTCCTGGAGTTTGAGACTGCCTGCAGACAGCTTGTGTTCTCTGCTTTCTGGCATCCAAGTCTTGCCTACTATAGAACTCATTGGGTTAACTAGATAAAACTGGCTCTTGGCACATCAGTAAGTTGCCCTTATTCCAAGGCCCTATTAATTAGCAGGTTCATTTGTAGCTCATGTGTCCATGAGCAAAGTTTATTGGTAGATTGGTTATTTTAGTGTTCTTATTTATTTTTCTTCACTATTTTACTCAATACTTGGGTATAAGAGGATATTCCTGTTAGAACTCAACATGATTGTTGCCCTTAAAACCTTCCCATGGCTTGTAAAAGATACTTTTGATTCTCCTCTCACTTGCCTGATTTTTTTGTTGTTTTAAAGAATTCCCTTTTCAGCATTTGTCATATGTATACCCCTGCATGGTAAAAGTCCAGGAGAGATTAGGGATTAATAATACAAGGGATCTTCTATAATAAATGCAGTTTACACCAAGACCATAGCGAAAATCAACTTAAATGGAAAGTCAAAACAATTCCACTAAATCATGCACAAAACATGGTTGCCTACTCTCTACATAACTAGCACTTGAAATCTTAGGTAGAGCAATAAAACAACTCAAAGGATATCAAGGAGATACATATTGGGAATATATATCTTTATTTGCAGATGATATGATAGTTCAAATAGTGAAACAAAAATTCTACCAGGTCCTAGAGCTGATGAACACTCTCAGCAAAGTAGCTGAATACAAAATTAACTAAAAAATGAATCCAGTAGCCTTTCTGTATACAAATGACAAATAGAGAAAGAACCAGGGAAACAACACCTTTCATAATAGCATCAAGTAATATAAAATATCTTGGGTTGACTCTAACCAAGAAAAGGAAAGAATTGTATAATAAAAAATTCAAGTCATTGAGAAAAGAAATTGAAGAAGTTATCAGAAGATCAAAAGACCAAGCTCATGGATCAGTAAGATTAACATAGTAAAAATGGCCATTCTACCAAAAGCAATCTACAAATTCGATAAAATCCCCCATCAAAATTCCAACACAATTCTTAACAGATATTGATCAGATCAGCTTCACATACAAACACACACACACATACACACACACACAAACACAATGAATGAACAAACAAACAAACAAGTAGTTTGTATAGTTGGTAACCATACTTTTTGGCCACTTTACATCTACCATTTTCTCTGCCCTAATACCTTCCAACCCCACAACACTTGGTAGGCAAGAAAATAAGTTTAAAGTGAAACAGGAGTGTAGATCTCTTTAGACTACTTCCTACTGATTAGGGGCATCAAGTTCCTTGGGGAAGTCCAATTTTCTTAACAGGATATCTCCAACCAATAGCTGTCCCCTGTGAGGCTCTGCCAGTGCCAGATCAATACAGATTTGGATATACACAGCCAAACATTGGACTGAGAGTAGGGACCCCAATGGAGAAGTTAGGGCAAGACTGTAGGAGCTGAAGGGGTTTGCAACCTCATAGAAAGAACAGCAATATCAACCAACAAGACATACACCACTGAGCTACCAAGGACTAAACTACCAACCAAAGAGTACACAGGGGGTACCCATGGCTCCAGCTGGATATGTAGCAGAAGAATTGCCCTATCTGGCATCACTGAGAGGGGAACCCCTTGGTCCTGTGGAGACTTGATGACCCAGGGTAGGGAACACTAGGGCTCTAAGGCAGGAGTAGGTGGACAGGTGGGGAAGCACACTCATAGAGGTATAGGGGAGGAAGGAAGGAATTGGAGCTGGTGGAGGGTAAACTGGAAAGGAAGATAACATGTGAAATGTAAACAAATAAAATTTTTTTCCAAGAAACTAAAATTCTCACTAAAATGGCTAAAAATAACCCTGAATAATAATAAAAGAACTGCTGAAAGTATCACTATTTCTAATATCAAGCTGTACTACAAAGATATAGTAATAAAAACAGCACAATACTGGCACAAAAACAGACATGTTGATCAATAGAACAAAATTAAAGACCAAGACATAAATCCACACAACTATGAACACCTGATTTTTGATAAAGAAGACAGAAACACAGAAACACAGAAGCTGGAAATAAGACAGCTTCTTCAACAAATGGTGCTAGTCAAATTGGATGTCTGCATGTAGGAGAATCTAAATATACTCATACAAATCACTTGCACAAAATTCAACCCCAAATGAATCAGAGACTGCATCATAAAAGGAGATACACTGAACCTGAATAAGAGGAGATAAGGAGTAGTCTTGAACTTATTGGCATGGGGAAGGACTTTTTGAATAGACCACCGTTAGACTAGGCACTAAGATCAACAATTAATAATTGGGACCTCATAAAAACTGAGAAGCTTCTACACAGCAAAGGACATTCATTTGGACAAAGCAACAGCCTACAAAATGGGGAAAATGTGTAGAGGGCTAATATCTAAAATATTTAAAGGTTTCAAGAAACTAGGTACCCAGAAAACAAATAATTCAAATTAAAAACAGGGTACAGATCTAAAGAGAGAATTCTCAAAACAGGGTACTCAAATAGTTGACAAATATTTTGCTCAACATTCTTTGCCATCAGGAGAATCCAAATCAAAACTAAATTGAGATTTCATCTTTAACCTGTCATACTGACTAACATTAATAAAACAAGAAACAGATCATGCTGGCAAAAACTGTTGAGTTAAAGGAAAGCTCATTCAATGATGGTTGGAGCACAAACTCATATTATAGCCAGTATGGAAATCAATATGGAGATTCATTAGGAAGATGGGAATTAATCTACCTTAAGATCAATATATACCACTCTTGGGCATATATCCAAAGAACGCTTTATCCTACAACAAAGAGATTTGCTCAATCATATTCACTGCTGCTCTATTCATAATAGCCAGAAACTGGAAATAACATAGATGTCCCTCAACAGAAAAATGTATAAAAAATACACATAACAATGGACTATTACTCAGACATTTAAAAAGGATGACACAAAATTTTCAGGCAAATAGATGTAACTAGAAAACAATCAACCTGAGTGACATATTCCAGACACAGAAAGATAAATATGATATATATTAGCTTATATGTAGATATTAGCTGTTAAGTCAATGTTAAACAATCTGTAGAACTAATTAGGATAGATATAGAGTAAAGAACTAGAGAGTGCAGATAAATCTTATTGGGAAAAGGAAATAGAATAGATAATTACAGATAGATGGAGTGAGGAACCTGGAACTGGAGAGTCAAGTAAAGAGGGAGAAAGGAGAGAGAGTTGAAGGAGGGAATAATAGGAGAGACAACTAAAATTAAGGGTCATTGGAGGGTAGTACAGAAACCGAATATAGTAGAAGCTTCCTAAAATATGTACGTATACAAAAGTGATATAAACGAAATCACCAAATAATGGGAGAGATGGTATCATATCCTGCCATCTCTTATCACCAAATGAAGTTTCCAGTACCAGGATTGGGTTAGATCTTATTGAATTGTTGGCCAAAGAGACTCATAGGAATCCTTAGACAGGGTTGCTCTCTGCAAAATGACAGCAAGGCCTAATTGCTAAAGACATGCACACCACTCATTGAACGTGAAGAAGTCAAGGTGGGGCCTAAATAGAGACTTCACCCTGCGTGCTATCATCTTTGGTACAGGAAGGTACTCTGCACACTAGCAAAAGCAAACCATAAACACCAAGCCAGTCAGAAACTCTGTGATCTCCAATGCCACCCTGCCTGAAAGATATATAAGGGCAATGGTGGCAAAACACTTGTGGAAGTAACCAACCAATAACAGACTTGAAATAAGACCCACTCTGTGAGATGGAACACATACCTGACAGTGCTTGGAGTGACCAAGGACCAGAGACTAAATCTCCCAGGGACCTAAGCTATCTAATATTTGTGTTAACAGAAACAAGTAAATAAAGTAATGATAAATGACTCCTAATGATATCCCTCGATACTTATTAGATCAGTGTTTGTTCAGCTATCATCAGAGAAGCTTCTTCCTGCAGTGGATGAGAAAAAAATTATAGAGACCAAAAGCCAGACATCTCACAGAGTAAAATAAACCTTGGAATATACAACCCTTAATGGGATTTCTCCATCAAATCCCTTCCCTCAAAGCTCACAGAAACCCATAGAAGAGGAAATAGGAAGGGTGTATGGAAGGAATGGAGGACACACAGAGAACAAGTCTCTCTGAACAAAGCTCATATGAACTTACAGACTGAAATAGCAAGCACAGAGCAAATTTATTAGCATATACATTATAGCCTTCAGTTAGGGCTTTTGTGAGATTCCTGACTGTTTGAATGAGTGGGTCTCTGACTCTTAATGCCTTTGCTTAGGCACTTTCTTCTGTGGGTGTGTCTTGTCCAACTTCAATATGATAGTTTTTGCTTTATCTTATTATATTTTATTTTGGCATTATTGTCTCTTTGAAGCTTGTTTTCTAGTGAGAGACAGAAAGGGGGTGGATTCAGATTGGAGGGGAGATCAGGAGTAACTGGAGAAGTAGAGAGAGGGGAAGCCATAATCAAGATATGTTATGTGAGAAAAAAAATCTATTTTCAATAAAAGGGAAATGTGTGACCAAACATTAAGCTATTATGAATGAAATATATTTTAATATAAACATGTTAGCTTTGTTGATTCTTTCTATAGTAAAATAGCATATTCACAAGAAAGAAAATTCCTTTTTCTAACAAAGGTGTAATGTTGAATATACTATTTTGTTCATTCCTTTCTCTCCCTCCTGCTCTCATTCTTTCTACATGTACACATAGGTAGCTACAGAATGTCTTCATAGCATATAATTTACTTTACTTTATATACATATACATTCATGCATATGCAATACATTTAGTAGATATAAATATGCATATATACTCATGCATACATACAGAGACTCTGTTATGGTATATAAATAAAAATGATGTCTTGAGGAGAAAAATACATTCTAAATTACCTATGATTGCTATTATTGTTACAGTTTTATTTTTCTTCTTTAGTGGTAAAAAGCAATTCATATTAGCTGCTGCTACTTTTTCATAATCATTTTGTCCCTTAATATAGTCTGATGGTCTTTGTGCTACCTAATATTATAGTACTAAAAGAATCTCAGGTTTAACACTATGTCCTTCATTTCTGATTCTTTCTAGCTATTATCAAGGTCACATGTTCCAACAAAGCCTCACACATCATAGACCTGGTCCTACCAGGTGATGCTATTTTGAGAGGTGATGATGCTATACGGTAGAGGAAGTCAGTCATTGATGACAGAGTCTATGGAGTTATAGGGACCATTCTCTCTCTCTCTCTCTCTCTCTCTCTCTCTCTCTCTCTCTCTCTCTCTCTCCCCTCTCTCTCTTTCTCTCTCCCTCCTGCCCTCCATCCCTCTCTCCCTCCCAACCTGGAACCAAGAAACTATGTACCAAATCCTTTGAAACTGTGAGCCAAAATAAATTATATTCCCCTTAAATTGTTTATTGCAGGCATTTTGATCTTAGTGAAGATCAAAATAATGAAAAATCACACATACATTTGAGTTATCGTTGGCAAATACAGGAAGCTCACTATCTTTTCACTGTATGGAATAAATCTTCAGATAGTTTCTCCTATAGTTTGTGACTTGCAATTAAAACAACCATTAAAAAGGCATTTGATCTTAAAAAGAAAAAAGATTGGGATTGCTGCTTTCCTCATGGTGTCGCGAATGCTCTCAACTCCTTCAGCCTTCACTCTATCTTCTCCATTGGGAACCCCATGATCAGTTTAATGGTTAGCTGTGAGCTTCTGCCTCTGAGTATGTCAGACTCTTGCAGACTTCTAAGGAGACAGCTATATCAGGCTCCTGTCAGCATGTACATCCTGACATCCACATCAACCTCTACCTTTGGTGACTGCACATAGGATGGATATCCAGGTGGAATGGTCTGTAGACGGTCCCTCCTTCAGTTTCTGTCCTGCACTGTGTCTCCATATTTGCATCCTTGAGTATTTTGTTACTCCTTCTAAGAAGGACTGAAGCCCCCACTACTTGGTAATCATTCTTCCTGAGCTTTATGTGGTCTGTGAGTTGAATCTTGGGTATTTCAGGCTTCTGGGCTAAAATCCAATAATCAGTGAGTGAATACCATGTATGTTCTTTTGTGATTGGGTTACTTCACTCAGGATGATATTTTCTAGTTCCATCCATTTATATAAGAATTTATCAAATTCATTGTTTTTAATAGCTGAGTAATATTCCATTGTATAAATGTACCACATTTTTTGCATCCATTCTCTGTTGAAGGGCAACAATCCCAACCAACCAGAGCCCCCAGGGTCTAAACCACCAGCCTGGGAGCGCTTAGGGAGGGACCCAAGGCTCCAGCTATATATGCAAGGGAGCTATATATATAAGTGGGAGAAGAGATCCTTGGTCCCATGAAGGCTGGACATTGGGGGGGGGATATTCGAGGGTGGGGAGGTGAGGTACGGGGGAGGGTGGGTGGGGGTACACCAATGTGGAGGCAGGAGGATGGGGGAAGGGATAGTGAGTTCCTGGGAGGGAGGGGGGAAATGGGGTAAGGGAGAATATCTGAAATGTAAAAAAAAAAAAATTTCCAAAAAAAAAAAAAAAAGAAAAGAAAAAAGAAATGATTTATAAAAACAGGAGTAATAGAATAAAAGGGAGTAGGTGATCTTAGGTATCTGTCATACAGTTCACAGTATTCAAGCACTTTACAATAATTATTCAACTCATCATCAATTTTCAGGTCATTGTTTTTTGTATCCCCTTTAAAGAAGTAGTTTTCCCGAAAATACTCCTGCGGTTATGAATACTCAGTCTACTGCTGACTTAGCATGATATTAGATGATCATGAATAACAAACAGAACAGATGTGAAATTTCAGTGTCTCTACTAGTACAAAATTCAATGGTACAGGGAGAAAAAGACATGAGAGTATGAGAAATAATCAAGAAATGACTGACTCTGTGGAAAAGTGAAAATCTCATAAAGGATGCAGGACTTGGCCTGGAGCATGAGGAATGACTGAGTTTGAGCTGATAGTGAGTACAAACTGAAATTCTCTTTAAAAAAATTTTTGATATTATACTATATGAAAAATTTATAAATAAAAAAAATATCAAAAAAATATTAAATATTGCATTTACATATAATTAAAATTAAAAACAACAACTTAAAACCATTTTTAATTATAAGCTGTTTCCATCTAAAAAAAAAAAAAAAAAAAAAAAACAAAAATTTCTTGTACTTGTACAATGTTTTTCAGGGTGATCACTTGATAACCACTTTTAAGTCTTCCCAAAATGAAAAAATTTCTCCTGCTCTCAGCATCTGTAGTTTTTTTGTGGGGGTGAGGCCTCCTTGTCTTTCTCTTTAAGTATCCCTTTTTTTTACAGTCCTTTTGGGCTTTTGTTTAGTATCCGTTGTAACTTTTGGCTAAAGCTTTAAAAATTGTAAGAGACCAAATTCACAGAAATTTCCTGATTTTACACCCTTTTTGCCCTGCTTCCACAATGATATTGCCCTTCAAGCAAAAATGATGAAACATGAAAAAAAAAAAAATAAAACTTTAGAAGTCAGAGGGATTCATAATCAAAAATTTAAAACCATATAATAGATATGATTTTTTTTTGTCCTCAAAAACCTTAAACATTCTTAAAGTAAAACCTGAGTTATGGGGGATGGATCAGGCATAATCACTGGGCCTTGGGTTCCACAACCTGCACTGAAATTTGCTGTTTTTTTTCTAAAAAGCCCCCTATGAACCCAAACAACAACCAACACCTAATGGCACAGTAGTGGCATAAATACCTTACTGCTAATTAACAGCTTTTTAATTGGATTTAAGACCCATTCAACAGAGGGAAATCATGCCTGATACTGGAAGCCTAGACTACCCAGGGAAGTCATAGATCTTGGAGGAGAACCTCCAATCATCACTTTACTACAGCAGTATACTAGGACAACTAATTTAAGCTTATCCCCAACTAGCTTACAAATAAATGGAACTCAGACTATGGTTATTTTATTTGGCTTTGACAATTACTAGAGGATAATCCCTAATCTACTCTTCTAACTGTTGGCCTGGATACCTCCCCAGTGATGTTCCCCAAATACTTGCTATTTTTCCTGGCCATGTGCTCATGGTATATCTCCTCTCATGGCTCCTTCTCCTCTCTACTCCTCAGTCTTTCTTTCTCTCTTTCTCATGCTCAACCAAGTAACTCAAAAACCTACCTACCTCTAACTTCCAGTAATTGGCTCTAGCTATTTTTCTTTAACCAATAGCTTTAAATTAAGAAACAAAATTTGCAAAACAAAAGCTGGTAGATTTGAGAAGTCACTAGTAAGTCTAGACATTAAGGTACAGAATTTAGCATTACAATAAGTAGCAATAGACCATACGTCAACACAGTATAATTCCTAGTTACAAGTTAAATATTTGTCCTCATACCCACAGATAAGTATAGCACACGCCTTCATCAGTAACACTTCTCTTTGCAAAAGAAATTGCAAGTTTTCAGACTAGCTCTTATGTGTTTATTTCATTTAATATACATATGTATCCATGTTAAATTCAAGGGCAAATTATTCCTATTAAAAAATGAAAGGAAACTATGTATATTTACAACACAAATTTGCTTTTTTTAAGAAAAGTGATTGAAGAGATTATCTTTATCACAGTTATAAAAATTTGCATGTCAATAAACACAGTTTTAATTATATTTATATATATATATATATATTGGATATATATATATATCTCCAAGAGGTCTAAAATGAAGCTGCTGCAATAGATAACATACGACCTCTCATAGTATTCACATTATAGCAACTCATTTGAACACTGATGCAAAGTATGAGATTTCTCCATGTCTATTGATTACCAGACATATTGCCCTTCAAGTAAAAATGATGAACATGACGAAAACATAATTAAAAGTTTATGAAGTCAGAGGCTGATCTCAGTTCTCAAACAAGTTTAAACCAGTATTATAGATATGATTTTTCTGTCCTCATAAACCTTAACATTCTTTAAAGGTGGAAAGAACTATGTTTGTCACACAGTGACAGTTGCCTCTGGATGGTCTTCACGTTTACTCCCTGAACAGCATGCCACAACTTTATCCCTCCATTATTCAGTGTACAGTCATGGAGTCTTGTATTGAGGGGGACTTAAGGATTAGCTCAGAGTTTCTTCACATAGTGTCTTATGTCTTAAAGCAAGTTCTTAATTATATCATTGCCTTTAACTCCCTTCAGGACTTTCCGTTTTTAATGTATGAACTCTATTTTTAAAAAATAACAAAATTATGATCTTATAGCCAGTTCTTAAAACTCAAGAAGTTGATGGAGTTGAAAGACTCAAATTTATTTAAAGCATGGCAAAGTAACAGCAAGTTCCCATTACATGCCGACATACATGTTTTATTTTAATCTTTTAGTGAGTATGACATTTTCATAAAGATGACATGAGTAGCAAATTCTCACTTTAATCAAAATAGGATTTTAAAATACTGAACTCAGTTACTATTTTGCTTGCTATTTAGGCATTTTCTCACCTTATATGTTAAGGAACAAATTTAGATTTTGGAAAACACAGCCCAGGTTCCAATCTAGATTTCATCCTCATTGGTGACTCTAGCTAGAGATGTCTTGAGGAGACTAGTGTCCAAAACCTACAGCCCATTTTCCTAAATACTAGCTAAGCTTTGAACCACATAATTGAGAATGAAAAGTTCAACTTGCCAGAGCTTGTATCACCAATCAGAATAGCAGAACAAGAAGAAAAAGTGAAAGCAGCGTTATCACTGTGGTTTTGTAATCTAAAGCTCAAGGCTTAGAAAAACTTACCTTCTCTTCCATTTTCCCAATAAAGAAACTGGTTCAGGAATCTGGCAAGGAAGGCCTTGCACACACATACCCCAGCTACAGCTCAGTCTGAGCTGTAACACATGACTATGTAGATATTACCTATGAGATCATGTGCTAAGTTCCTTTTGTATACTTACTTGCTCTGCAGAGAGAGACAGAAACTTTCGGGGGACACAGACTGAGGTTGCTGTACTCATGTGTTAACACACACTGAGGTTGGTAGGGTGAAAAAAGAAATTGTCCTAGAATTTTCAATCTTTCATCTGTTACATCAGAGACATCAGTAAAGGTAGACAGCTGTATTCATTTGTTCCCTGTTGCCACAATAAACACAGGTGACCAGAAGCAACTCAAGGGGGAACTTATTTTATTTAATCTATACTCTGTCATAAAGAAAAAGAAGGCAGGGCAATAACTTGAGACAGGAACCTGGTTGTCAGAACTGAAGCAGAAGTCATGGAGAAGTGCTGCTTATTGGCTTGCTCAGCTTGCTTTTTTAAAAATACAACATAGGATCATTTGCCCAGGGATGACATTGTCCTCCATGGGCTGTCCCCTCCCACATCAATCATTAATTAAAAAATATCCCACTGCCATGCCCACAGACTATCTGATAGGAGCAATTCTTCAGTTGATGTTCATGCTTCCCATATATTTCTACTTTGTGTCAAGATGATTTAAAAAACCTAACCAGCACAACATTTCCCCTGATCTTACCAGGGAGAAACCCTCAGCTTAAGCTAATATATACAGAGAAAAAGAAATAAAGGAATAAAGAAATAAAGAAATGACAAAGGGAAGGAAAGAAGGAAGGAAGGAAGGAAGGAAGGAAGGAAGGAAGGAAGGAAGGAAGGAAGGAAGGAAGAAAGAAGGAAAAAGAAGAAAGGAAAGAAAAAACCTATTGCCAATTGACATCCTCCATATTTCAGTACAAAATGCTGGGGCGGGGCGGGGGGGGGCTTGGCACTGTTGTGTTTAAGTGTACTACCCACACTTGGTACGAGCAGAGACCCTGCCTTGCTTTCTGCCTCTGTAAACTCAACTCTTCTTCATAAACTACCTCCTGTCCTTCAACTCCTAAGCATCCTCCCTCCAAAGAGCAATTAATCCATATTATGCTTCTGCAGACTCATGCAGTCATAGTGGTCACTGACAACATATAAATCTGTCATCAGATGAGCGCCATCAAGAAGGCCCAGAGTGCCTGTCAAAAGTAGCTCCCGGAATTCAGCCTGAAGCCTAAAACTGCTCCAGATTATAGGAGCCCTTCCATTCTCAGGGAATTCTGAGAGCTTTCCTTAATGACTAATACTTCCTAAAAAGGCATCCTTGGACTTCTCATAGGGAAAGCAACTGCCTACTCATGTGTCCACTGTATTTAACCTTGTTGAGCTTGAGTCCTTAGTATGATCTATTATCATAATCTGAAAGGGAGTAAGAGTGTTACCACCATTTCCATCATTAAAGAACACCCGTTGGCAAGCAGCAAGATGCTATCCCAAATCAGGAATGTGACTATTAGAAACCCGAGTCTTGTCAGCATTTCTTGTCTCTTGGAACCACCACATATCTTTGCACTGCTGGCCTGAGAACAGTGCTGAGAGCCTCCCACAGGGCAGTGTGTCCTGTTCAGACTTCTTTCTCCAATTCACAAGTGTTTTAAGTACAAGGGTGGGTTCATAAATCACATCAGTCTATTAACCTTTAGAATTTTGGTATTTTTCTGACATGCTGGTAAATAAATCTAAAAAGAACTGGAGGCAGTCAATCCCCAGGTATGCATCTCAGAATGGAGCACTGGAAGGCATCTGGCCTGGCTTGGGAAGAGCAAGTGCCTTCAGCTCTGCTCATGTGCCTCTCAAAGTGCAGGCAGCAGGAAAAGCGAACCACTCTCTTCAGCTCAGAACAGGATTGGGAAGAGAATCCATGAGGTACAATTAATAAGCCATCACAGAATGCTTACTGTATGTATATTTTATTTAAAAGAAAAAAAAAGGAAAGGAGAATTACACAAGGATTCTCTAAAATTAAAGAGAAAATAAGAATAAACACACACTTGTTCTGAATATCCACTTTTATAAAGCCTGTAATTTCTATACCAACAATAAATTAATACAGAATATGGTATCTTATAAAAAAACATTTATGAATACTTGAAAGTAAAAATAAGTAAATACCACTCAGCTCATCAAATAAAAAGCGGGAATGGACAATCAAAAGATTGTCTTGTTTAACTTCTGCACTTACTGAAATCTGGCAGAGCTTATTATATACCGTGGAGTAAAAATTATCTGCATACTCCCCAGAATGAACAAATGAATAAAGGGCTCAAGCAGCAAGCAGAAAGAGCCTAGCACATCTGTTGTCTTCCCATATTCTTATGTATGTTATTTAGCTCCTTTATGTACAAAAAAATGCAGAGACCTATCAGAGTACTAAAATACTTGTTCTTAAATGATAGAAAGGGAAAAGAAGAATAAGTTCAAAGGCTGTGGCATCTTAGTGAAACAAGCCTGCTTTGTATGTTATGGTGGATTCTGGAGAAGTACATGGCAACATGACATTTTGATAATGTTCAGGATAGATTTTATCTCTTGCTATCCTTAAGACTTTGAACTGTTTAAGGGCTGAACAAGAGACTTATTAACTAGAAGACAGAGAAGAAAGGATAGGAAATGGAAGAGACAATTCTATAGAGAAAGTAGAAGGAAGAGGTGGTGCCTCCTGGAGGAAACAAAACGGAACGGAAAACTGAACAGAACAGAACCATCAGAACAAGATATGAGATGTTGATGTTTCCGTGTCCTTCCACAAACTCATGGCATCAGAAGAAGGGATGAAAGGGAGGAAGGACATGTTAGTGGAGCAGATACAATGCAAATTTATATAAAGGAATTCAAGAACACACCAGCTAAGACCTCCCTTACACTTTATACAAGTGTATGTGTGGTGGCAGGAGTGGAGGGGGCGGGCTGTGATGTTGCTGTCAATCTGACACAACTCTTGGTTTTGTCATGGTTCTGGACACAACAGTGTCCACAGAGCTCTTTAAACAATAGCTGTGTCTTATCCTTAGGTTATGCACACTCCAGATGGAAATACAGTGAAACATAAAAGCCTCTGTGTCATGTGTTGGGGACAATAAGGAGATCATTTGTAGAGTCAAATCCTGAAGAACCAATGGACTAGGGTAGGCAGAAATACAGTAGGTGTCAGCAATGGAGGCCTCTGAAATTCTGGCTTCATTGGAAAATGAATTTCTGTGTCCACAGAAACACCTCTAAATTGCCTGTGGTTGGTTGCTTTTATGGAAACCTGGCTCTTGCTGGAGACACTATCTTACTATCCTCTTCATATTGCTGCCTCATATTACAACCTCAAGATTGTATCTCCATCTTATCAAATACCCAATTCACCTGACTCTCATCACTCCACTGGTCAAAGAACTCAGATCCTAAACAAGTCTGTTTTGTTGGTTTGGTTTGGTTTGGTTTGGTTTGGTTTGGTTTGGTTTGGTTTGGTTTGGTTTGGTTTGGTTTTGGTTTTATTTTGGTGTTTTGGTTTTGGTTTTATTATCTAAGTTGTTTTGGTTTGTTGTGTTTGTTTTTGACATTCGATGTGCTTATGTGATAGTTGGCTTTCATGGACTTTTTTAGCTTGATCTGTTTTAGTGTGGCTTTTCGTATTATTCTAAGCAACACATAAATTTTTTTCCTTTCCCTTCTCATTGAACCTGGTATATATAGATTATGCTAGCCAGCTGACCAGAAAAATCTAACGATCCACCTGTCTCCACTTCCCTAGCATTTGGGTTATAGATATAGGAGTCACTGAGTCCTCACCTTATATTTGAGTGCTGTAGATTCTAACTCAGATATGTGAGCTCAGACAGCAAGCACTTTACTTACTGAGCAATCTCCCCAATTTAAATTTTTAATTATAACAGAAAAAACATCAACTTCTTGGAAGAATTTCTTGAATATTGATTTGACAAGTTTAGTAAGAAGCTGATAATGAGCTAAACATGTGGCTCAGCAATTAAGAGAACTGCTTCTCTTGCAGAAAGCATCGATATGGTTCCAGCAACCACATCAAGCAACTCACCTCCTCCTTTAACTCCAGTTGTAAGGGATCTGATGCCCTCTTCTGTTCTTGCAGGTACCTGCATGTGTGTAGTACACATGTGTGCATGCAGGCACAGACACACACATAACATAAATAAAAAATCTTTTGAAAAGAAACTGATGAATGATATTTTTCCCCAGTGTTGATCTAAGTAAAAAGTTAATGATTATCTTAAAAGTTTTGCTGTATTCAGCACTGAAGGGATTAGCTGTTACAACAGCTGATAGTGTTTGAATGTCTAGACCTGTGTTAGCCTGGGCAAGAATATAGCATTCAATTTGGCATATAAGAAAAAGCTTCAAGAGAGTCAGAAAGAACAGGATTATAGTATAAGAGGTCTAGCTAGCTTTGCTGTACTCTTAAAATATACCAAGTCTCAACAGAAAGATTCTGGTTGAAAACTGCTCCCTAATATAGATTGATACATTTAAAAATACTATTCACATAAAATGGGCAGGAGCCTCTTCAAGGCTTTTGTGTGTTTAACAGATCTCCCTGCGTGTGTTTCTTTCATTGTTTTCTTCTGATAATCCCAGCTATTATCAACTTTCTAGTACTCCTTATTGTTATACCTTCATTAAAATAATGTATATTGCTTTGGCTCTTTATGTAATGTTGACCTTCATGCTTCCTATTGCTACTTCCTTAGAGCGGCTTCGTGGGAAAACAGCTGGACAGTCACACAGGCCATAGATTGAACTTACCAGTCTAATTCTCTTTTGTTCCTATCCTCCAATTATTGTCAATATTTAAATAAGATCATATGTTATTTATCCTGAACTCCACAAATTGCATAGATGACAACACTTTAGTGCTTCTACTAATTACACACACACACAGTCAAGCATACACACATGCAGGCACACATGCATGTATGCACAAAAGCATGCATGGCATGTGCACACATTTACACACACACACTTATCTCAACTAGGACTTGATATTGGTTCCTGATATGGTTTGTATTTTTGAGTTTATTGCTCACGACTCATATGTTAAAAAGCCTTTTCCTCAGAATGCAATGTGAGACATGAGATGAAATTCAGGGGATTTAGTTCAGTTATTGGGGTGCTGCTCTAGGGAGGGACTAAAGCAGGTTTCAGGAGACCCTTAGTTAGTTGTCAATGAAGAAGTGATTACAGAAGACATCCTCCATATTTGGACTTCCTGTCTCCCCTTTCGATTGCTCCTTCTCACATGTGCACATATCCTGATAATGTGTCTGCCATGAGGCTTTCACAGGCCTGAGCTGTGTCAATGCCATGCCCTTGAAGCTGCAGAAATGTGAGCTAAATGCAATTCTTCATTAGAAGACCATGGAGCCTCAGTGTTTTGTTTTAGTACTACATGCATTAGTACAGCCCCCATCTTACTTGGATGTTCCCATCCAATTCACAAAGAATCCTGCAATTTAATTTAGAGAGAGTTCCCCAGCCTTAACAGATCATTATTCTACCAAATTAGGAATAGCCAAATTCTGGACCCACTTTTACCAAGACTCGCATTTGCCAAGTTCAGGGATCTGGATGAGGAATGTGCTTAAAATCCCCAATAAGCTCAGGTATGTGAGCTCTCAATCAGTCATTGGTTGTGGTGTTTGAGGGATGTCACAGCATCTTTAGGAGTTACAGCCTTACTGAAGGAAGTGTTTCACTGGGAGTGGGCTTTGAAAGTGTATGGTTTTCACCCCACTTCCCGTTCATTCTCCCTGTCTCATGTTTGCAATCGAAAATGTGACCTCCATGATTCCTGTTCATGCTGCCTGCTTCCATGTGTTACTACTTGTCTCAAAACCCCCACCATTGTAGCCCAAAGCCAAAATATACTGTTTCTTTTATACGTTGCTTTTAGTCATAGTGTTTTATCACAACAACAGAAGAATAATTGATATACCAACTACTTCAAGAATGCCCAGAACTGCCATCTCTTCTTAGAGATGGTTCTGTGCACCAGCCCTCATGTTCCACCCATTTACATGGCTTTCCTGTGTTCAGAACTGCGTGCAATGTCTCTCTCCTGTTGCATTGTTTGGATTAAAATTTTCTTAACATTTTATGAGTCACAATATTCTTTCTTTCTTTACGAGCATACACATTCATCACACACACACCGCATGTACTGCATACACATTCATCACACACACACCACATGTACTCACACGCATGTATTTTTATTTTATTTCATTGTGTCCCTTTTTGGATACTCATGCTACTTGGTAAAGTTCAATGTGCTTATTAATATATTAATATATTAATTAATTATTATGTGTTATTAATATATGTTTGGCATCATGTCAAATATTTATATACATCATCCCATTTAACTTTGATACATTTTAATAATAAGGCTGTGTTATTCCAATAGACAGGAACACAATATAAGGAAAGTCATTTATGCATTTTTCAAAAGACTGAACTAAGGTTCGATCCACTGTGGTCTAACTTTTACTTCTGTTAGGCTATTGAACTCTTTACAGTAGACTTTAGATTTTGTATTAAAAGAGGCAGAGAAGAAGAAACTCCATGTACCCCAATCTGCTAACAATCAGCAATGCTTCACTAATTCACAGGCCTATCATGTAGTCTGTACGACTGTCAGACCCACAGGTAGCCATAACCTTCCTGAGTGCAACATAAGGCTACATGGCCTCTGGAAGAAAAACCAATCTGTCTCACATTGTACTCAACTAATATTCTGAGGTAGCCATGGAAACTAAAATTTATTCACAATATTCCCCTTAATCTTCCTAAATATCAAAATTTGACACACTCGGTTGTTTAACATTCCAAACATAATGCTATAGGAGCTGAAGATGAATTATTAATCAGAGTCTGAAAAAAACATAATTACATATTTATAAAAGTAATCCCTATCTTTGGTTCTACAGTTGGAGAGAAGAAAAGACAGCTGAGTCTCTGAGAGAGGACCCAGCTGGCAGCTCTTTTCATTGCAGTTAGAAACAATTGCAGATGTGATGGCTTTTAAATATGCTTAAAGTGCACATTTAAAAAAATACTTTGATATTTCTAAAAATTACACTGAGCCATATTAATAAGCTATAATTTTATTTACATCAATCCTTTAGTATCAAGCAGGGGCCATTTACTCAAAAATAAATAAATAAATAAATAAAATAAACTGGTAAATTTCTGCCAAAATCTTGGATTCATTGTTCTAAACATGCTACCCTATGTGTTTCTTACTAAAAGTATTAAGACAAGAGCATCCCTATGTCTATCAGAGAGGGGGAAAAAAACAAGACAAAACAACAACAAAAACAAAAAACAAAAACAACAACAACAAAAACCTTTCTCCATAATTATTCCCGTCTACTGAGGAGACTCCATCCAATCCGTGTTCCATATCCTTATTTTCAGGATATGAAGCATGAGTAGCTTTATATCTTTTACAGATGCGTTCAAAGTACAGTCCATTCTATTAGGGAAGACAAGGCCACAAGGGCTTGAAGCAGTGCCTCATACACTAACCATACTCAGAAAGCAGAGAAGGGTAAGCGCCATTTTGCTGCTCAGTTCCCTGTCTCCATCGATGCGATCTGGGATCCCAGTTAGGGGAAGGCACTACCTTCTGGGCAGTCTTTCCGCGTAAATTAACATAAGATTCCTTATAGGTGTGCTCAGAGGCTCCCAGGTGACCCCAGATCCTGTACGGATAATTAACCAACACAACAGCAATGACGCACACCACTTTTTCACTTAATGATTTGAAGGTCCTGATAAGGTAGACAAAATCTAATAATAATAAATAATAATTATTAGTCATGCTTCCTTTTCTTAGATAGCGCTTCGGTGGCGAGGGTGGGGTATTTATCCAAATTTTGAGAGTGATTTTTCCCTAGTCACCATAAATTACACCACAATTATTTTGTCACCATATGTTTCATGTCACCACAGTCTTGCACGTTTTGACAGTTACTTGTTAGAATCACCTGGCAAATGATTCCCACCTTTCCAAAATAACTTTTTTTTTTTTTTTCAGAAACACCTGCCTTTAGCCACTCTGCCTACTTCCATCAGTCTTCAGTAATCACAGTGGGGAATCAAATAGTTTTAACCTCATGGCAGTCTGTTCATGCTGTCCTATGACAATCTAATAGAAAAAAAAAAAAAGGTTGTTTGAAAATGGTGAAGAAAACAGAAATGCCTAGGAAGTGTTGTGAGTTACTGTTGAGCCTATTGTGTTCTTTACATTCTGTGTGAGGCATCGAATCCTAGAATATTAGCTGATAGAGTAGTACCAACCTCTAGACATTTTGCAAAGAACTTCATAATGACTGAAGAGCAGCATTGCCCAGAGTGTGCTCCAGTTGTGCATGCTGGCAATGCCAGAGCCCACACTCAGTAAAGTTAGTATTTGAGAAAAACATCTCCAGAGTGTTCTTTCTGAGTTTATGATAGAGTCATGTCCGAAAGGAAGCAGAAATAAAGTTCCTGTGTTGTTTACATATACTACTCATACAATTAAATGATAGTTAATTCTATCGCTGTGATTAAATTATTAAACTAAACCTTTGTTTGGAACAAATAACATAACGTTTGAACTGTTTGCTTACGGTACCAACTATTCTAAAAGTACTGTTTGATGATCCCTCCAGGAAGAAGAATCCTCTCTGAAGTCCAATGTTTATCCTTCATCCTTTGAAAGCTGTCCATGTAATTACAACCCATAAAGTATGTCTCTAGAATCAATTGTGATGACGGGCCTTTGCAATTTAGAGTAGACCCCCCCCCCCCCCGTTGCAGGTGTTTGCCTTCTTGAAAGTCTCAGTTGTATCTAAGTTATCAGGAAATACTATTTATGAATTTACTGGTAACGAATCTTAACAAAATGTTTGCATTAAATTAATTTTATAAAATCATGATTTTAGTGTTCTTAATATGTGTGTGTGATACTAAAATGATCATCTATAAAATAAATTATGAGGAGTTGTCACTCAAATGTTGAATCTTCATTGTGTTCTTAAACTAAATACCACGTAACAATAATGACTAAACTTTTATAAGTATCATGTCATTTTGTACATTCTGGTGAAGTGGAAGTTTCTGGATATGTCAGGTGATGCAGACTCACATGGTGTTATGATAATACAGACTCATGTGGTGTTTCACTAAGGGAAGAGACAGTATAAATAGAACTCAAAGGACAGTGACAGCATGCTTGCATAGCTAACTTTCCAACACTTCATTGGCCTTGAGCCTTTATCTTTACTGTTCTTCACTTCATTGAGAAAAGCATGGCAGAGAACTTCTCCTGGTGTCCTGCCTGGTTCTGGTTGCTCCCTCTGACTCCTGCTCATTTGGTGCTGGATGGTGCTACTGCTGCTGATTGGTGTTTGGAATCCTGATACCACTAAACTAGACCACTAGTATCCTGACAACAAAGGTTAGACTTGCCCCAAAGAACTACTACTAAATAGGTTCTCATCCTCTTGTCCTATTTACCTTTTCTCCCCCACTTTGGCTAGAAATTGGGATTGAAGCATTTGAGAACCCTTATTAAAAGTAAGTTTTAAAAAGCCTAAGTCTACATTCTGATAGTCTACATTCAAAATGTGAGTCAATTTTGTTCACATATTTGATCACATTGACTTTTTCTTTTCCTTTGTAAATTTTATTAAAAGTTATTCTTCTCTTCAGATATTTTATTAGCCAAAATTATTAGCAGTGGGTTAGCACATATAGCATAACTGACTAACTGAAAGTATAGGCTTCCAAGACTTCTGAAAACTCTGTGAGGCATGGGAGTTAGGCTATTCAGAAGCAAACCCAGCACCACAGAAACGACAAACCTGAGGAGCATCTTGCACACCCATGGCCAAATACTTAGCAGAACAACTTAAAGGGAGGAAGCAGTTATTTTGGCTCATGATTTCAGAGGGGTCGATCTATAGTTGTTTTGCCCCATACAACAGTGCAAGTGAGAAAGAGTAATGGAGGAGTACCTTTCACCTCATGGTGGACAGGAAGTACACAGAACAACACAGTCTGTGGAACTGCTGTAACCTTCAAAAGTCAAACATCAGCTTCCTCTAGTTAAGCCTCACTACTCAACATCTCCACAGCCAATAGGTAGGGACCTGAGATTCAACACATGGTTCTCTATGCGGCATCCCCTTCTCAAATCATATATCATAGACTTACACAAGGAAATCATGGAAACTTCCCACTGCAGATTCTATACTACATACTTAGTAACACCCTAGACAGAAGGCTTCAAGTTCAAGCCTAAATTAACAAATCAGAGATGGGTGTTTTAATGCACAGGTGCTACTTAAGTATGCAGCAATATAAAGATTCAAAATACTAATAAAGATCTATTTACTTAAAAATGAGCAACAGTTATGTCCAATAACAGAAATAATAGTATAAGTCTGAGAAGACATCTAAAAACAGAAGGCACGCTTTGAGGAAAAACACACTTCTGCTTTCCAAACAGTTTAAACCTTGCACACCTCTGCATAAGTTATTTCTGTCATGTTCATAGGAAAATTGAGACTTTGTATATCTATTGTACATTACAAATGGTGAAATTTTAACAAATTAGTATATTCATTTTATTTATATGGTCTAATCATCTGTCGTTTGTATTTTACAAAATGGAGAGAGAATTTAATTTAACGTCTCACCAGTTTGGCCACTGATCTGGATTCTATTACATGCCAGTCATTTTGATAATATTTGCTCATAGAAAATAAATATAAAACTTGTCCTTGTAGGATCTATAAACTCATTTATATGACTAATCACCCACAGCTTATGACCGTGATGCAGCTTCACAAATCCCGAGAGGGAACAGAGAATGAACAGAGAAATTAAATAAATCACAATAGCCCAAATCAAACTAAGCAAATCTCTCTTCTCATTGAGTTTTATAATAAATTCCACAAGGTCATCTGATTTAGTCTGAGAATCTTGGATTATGTTAGTGTTATATACTAACCTCCAGCTGTTAAGCACTTTGGATGAACACGTTCCCTTTATAACAAGGCAAGATGGCCCAATCGACAGTCTCACTGGATAGAAGATAGATAACCCAGAATAAATGGAGTCAGAAGTCATGGCTGGTTTCATGTTCCTAAGAGCACAGAATTTTGTATCTGACATTCTTACCAGAAATGAAGTTGAAAAATTGATTGGTACAAATAGAAAATTATAAGCAAGAGGACCTTTATGCAGACAGTGCAGGAATACATACTTGGTAGTGTGGACTCTTCTATTATGTTTCATACACAATATGCTGTACTTCAAAGTGACCGCTCTGTTTGCTTTGGATTTGCTCCACCATGGATTGCATCCTATGGATAAGAGAGAGATTCAGCCAAATGTAATTTTCAGAGTCTGTTTCTGAAAGCCCATCCCCATCTTCTGCCTCTTGCACTGTTCCAGCACCAAACAGTTCTTAAACTTAAGACTAAACCTTCTCTCTTGATTAAAGCACCCATGACCAGAACTCAGAGCACATCAAATCAGTCCTAAGTTTATCTTCGTACTTAGTTCATTCATATCCAGTTTGAGATTTAAAGATTATGGTTAAGTATAAAAATAAAAAAAAAAATCACTGACTGAAGAAAGCCGATTTTCTTTGCCAATATTGTTTTTAAACCACAGGGAAAACAATATTTTCCCTGTGATTTCTAACCTCTACTTCAGAAGTCACTCCATGAAGTTTATCCACACTGTAATAAACAACAGAACATATTAAATGACCTTATTTTCAAGTTTACTATGAGTGTTTCCAAAGTTTCTGGAGTTCTCACTTTTAAGAATTCGGACAATTGAATCAGCTTCTGAGATTTTCCAATGCACATGCTAAAAGTATGTTTGTCTTGCATTAAGGCCACAGACAAACCAAGTCTTACTAGATTTAAAGAAAAAACATTTAAAAATGAATTTTAACACAGGAAATATGATTATTTAATCAATATAGATTCCATTAAGCCTCATTTATTCATTCAATGACATAGCACATTCAGCAAGTCTCTGCTGAGCAGCCACCTCAGCTCCATCCTCTTGTAGGTCTTAGGGATAGTGCAAACAAGGAAACCCAGGAATGACCCAGGCTAGTTTTGAATTAATATCCTATCAGACAATAACATAATAAACTGAATAAATAAATATGCAAATATTAATATTACTGCCAAATTGTAAAAGGTAGACAAATGAGGTAGTGAAAAGAGGCTGGGAGTTTTAAAACAACTACAAAAAAAAGAGAGCCACTACAGAAGGGCACAGGTGAGCAAACCCTTAACCACAGAAAAGAAGCCACAAGCATTAGATGCATATTCTGGGCAGAGAGGACAGACCAAGAGAACCAGAAAGAGAAGATTAGAGGGAAGAGATGAAAAGGAGCAACAGACAAGAGTGGGTGAGAGGCAGGAGTGACTCTGAAGAAACAAGCTGAGCGTGCATCAAGGTTTCTGCCCGGTGAGGAAAGGTAGCTTTGATGGGCTTTAATCAAGGGGGCAACATTATTTGTCTTAGGAATCCTTGTGGCTGCTGTGATATGTGGGGAAATTTAGAAAGACCATGACAGAGCTTCCTCGCTGTCCAGGACTGTCAATCAGAACTTTGTGCTTATTTTCTTCTCTGCAGAAAACTTCCAACATCTGTTTCCTCCTGTGACAAAACCCACAGTGTCCCTATCACATCTTCCAAAGGGAAAGCCGAGCACAAGCAGCGAGGCAGCTTCCTGTATGTTAAGAAGTCATTCCATCAACTCAGCAAAGGCTCCCTCTGGGCATAAATGCTTCGAAAGTGCTTCTTAATTGCATTTAATTAAAGAGCATGTAAACAATCTTAATTTGAGATGTCTGTGTGAAGACGGTTTTTAATTATTTAATATTAAATTTAAAACCTCTGCTCTATAAGTGGAGGGTTTTTTTTTCCCCATATGAAAGGTTGGTATAGCAACATTCTCTGGGATAGACATATGGTGAAGTCATTTCATAGACAGGAAAATACAAGCGATTTAAATCTTTCCCATGCCTAGAATTCTATCATATCATTATCAAATGCATCATATATATTGAAAGTTCAGGATTGTCATAGAAAATATTTTTAAACATATTTTTGTTTGAGATTAGGAGGGCTTTTACCCTACAAATTGAATCCTGGTAAAATATAACTAAATAGTAAGCTCTTGTGGTGACCTACTATTATGTTGTTGTTAATACATTGGTAGAATGTAATAATTATTTCTAATAATCTTCCTAACCTAAGGTTTATCATAAGACTTCCTGGAGTTGGAAAATCTGTATCATCAGATTAAAATTATTGTTTGTATATGTGTGCATGTGTATGTATACGTTTGTTTTTATTATGAAAATGTGGTTATGGATTTTGCTAGGATTCCAGAGAGCACCCTTACTTATGAAATTTATACATAATAAATCAGTATGAGGAAATCATTGCAATCACAACAAGTGAATAAGACTATATTTTACTATTTATTCTGAAAATGCCTTTAGTCTCCTAAGCACAGAACCCTACAGTAACAGCAAAGAAGCTAAGCTATGTTCTTATGCTCCTAGAACTTGTGCCTTTCACTAAAACATAACTGAAATCCATATACATCATTTCAGGAGAAGGCAAGGATATGATGTGACCTAGAACTATAAACTTAAGTTCAGTCCATTAAGTAAAATGGCACTGAAAGAAAGAAAGAAAGAAAGAAAGAAAGAAAGAAAGGAAGGAAGGAAGGAAGGAAGGAAGGAAGGAAGGAAGGAAGGAAGGAAAGAAAGAAGGAAAGAAAGAAAGAACAGGGGCACTGCATGGTCCTCTGGTAGCATAAACATGAGCAGTTTCACATAGGAACAGGTTGCTGTCTCATGCTTGCCTACTCTTCTCTTCTACTGTGTAGTATATCTGGCCCACATGTTGTCTACCCACCTCCAGCAAGCTTATGACTCTTGCAGCTCAAAATATCAGCCTACAACTCATTTGAAATTACAGTGAAACCCATGCAGTGGCTCTGATTTATCAAGCTTCTGTGTCTTCAAGCTTCAGAAAATATGATCCCATCTCTACTTCTTAAGAATCCATCGGTTCTCTAAAGAAAAGGATTTGATATAACTATCTTGGATTCTCATTACATTTTACAATCCTGTCCATCAAAGCTGCCCTTTAGGAGCAATGAAGCACATCCAAAGACAGTTATGCCACACAGGCTGACCGACCCAACCCAGTTGTATATCTCAGTAATCTAAGTGTCCTGGGTCGGTATTAGTTTGGTATTTAATTTATGAAGTAACTAAAATATAATTGATATTTTATAAATATTGGTGTTTTTGCAAAACCTTTCTTTCCATAGATTCTATATATACTCTCACCAAACAGCCACTAATAAGATGCTCCCTTGTACTAGACAGCTAAATAAGTAAGATAGACATTTCTTCTATTCAGGTATATTCTTTTATTGTATTCTTCCACAATGAATAACATTCATTGTATTATAAAAAAGGATGTGACAAATGGGTGGTGCATATAGAAGAGCTAGCTCTAAGATACTTGACATCAGAGTCATGTCAGTTTTCAGGACATGACTTTTTTAATGTAACAAAAGTATTTTCAGTAACATGCATCCAGGTAGCTGTTCTAATACCAAATCCTATAGCAAATATCACATATTTCTATATAACATAAAAGTTAATTTGGATATTCTTATATATTAGTGATGAGGCAGAATATTTTAGCTTATATTGAGTGTCATGCTTTTTAGTTAACGTATTTTATTGATTACTTGGAACTTTTATACATAATGCACCCTGATCACATTCATTTCCCAGTTCTCCCAGGTCTATCCCTAACACCTCCCTCAAAACAAAAGAAGAAGAAAAAAATAAGAAAAAAATACCAAGTTCAATTTGTGTTACCCCTATACTCACATGGTCAAATTCCCAGTGGCCAGCCCTTTAAGGAAACCACTGGTGCTTTTACAATTAAATCTGTGTATCAAATTGGCTAGGTTGTGATAGCAAAATATTTTGCTATATATCAATAATTGTTTCTGCCTGGGAATGTTTTAGGCATGACTAACACTTAAATCAGTAGACGTTTTAAAAGCAGATTATCATTCATATTGTGGGTGAGCCTCATCAATTGAAGGCCATAAGAGAAATATTGAAGTCCACCAATGAGGAGAGTGCATTTTGACCCAGACTGCCATGAGACTGAAGACTTAAGATGCACATATTGGTATACACAATTTGTGGTAAATTATGTATATGTATATATATTTACACCACACACACACACACACATATATATATGTGTGTATATAGGATGTATATAAAGTTGGATATAAATAGATAAAATATATATTAAAATATAAATTTGGATATATAATGTACATACACACATCACTACAATTCAAGAAACACACACACACCTACCTTCTGTTTTTCCTGAGAAACCTGAGTTTGGTACTGAGAGTGGTTCTTAGACATACCACTTCTTAAAGATGTGATTTCTAAATTAGTCTGAGTCTTATGAAGTTGGTTCTTGACTCTAATTAAATTTTTTATGTTACTAATGACTTCATTTCTGATAATTGACTACTGACAGGTCGTAGAGTCATATGGCCACAGATGTATGTGAAGTATTGCCACTGGCTATTCTTAATTAAATACTTATAAGAAATAAAGTTCTAGGTGACCATGTATTTGATACATTAAAACAGTTTTGACAAAATAATTAATATAAATAGATTGGCTTGTCACTCTTAATTATACTATAAATGGAGAAGGATACTGATGAGTTCAGAAATTCAAATTCACAGCTTATGTAGCACATATATTACTGAAAGTTTGTCTGCCCTGAGAAGTTCCTTTACTTCATAGAGCAATAGAGCAGTGATTAGTTAAAACTAATCTGAGGATCTCAGCTGCAAATTATTGAACGCCAGGACAAATTGGATGCCCATCTTCACCTGGTAACTGCTGGGTATGGAACACTAAAAATTAGAGTGGAGACTTGTGGCACATTCTAGTAAATCTCTGCCCTGAGCTCCTAGTTTCAAATTAGGATTTTTTGTTAGGAACTGCTGTTGTCTCCATCTAAGGGTTGCTTTGCCTTCGTTCTCACCGCAATTCATCATCACTACCTCTAACCCTTACCTTCAAACACTCCGGTTCAAACAGTCCTAGAAAAAATTCATGTACCCTATGACCCTATGAACACTACTCTTGTATATTTCAAAGAGAGAGACAGAGACAGACAGAAAGACAAAGATCCAAAAAGCTTAGGGAGTTGGTGTAGATTTATTTAAGACCTATTCATCTACCCAGTAGTGTCTAAATGATAGACATCTTCAAATACTAAATCAATAAGATGGTGAGACATTAGATTACCAGGGGCATCCCAGACACACTGATGAAGTCTGTCCTTGGTCTTCTCTTCTGATCAGAATATACGGTGTGACCTACTGCCACTTAATTGGAAACCTAGTCACAATGGAGAATCACTCCAGATTTAGAGTCACAGGTGGAAGGGAAGCATTTAATCAGGAAAGGGAAGAAGACTGTGGTACTCAGAATAGTCTAGTTGGTTGTAGCAATTCTAGAAGTGCACTCATTAGTCAGCTGAACTCTTACTTCATCTCTCATCGTGGAACTGTTTTGAACCAAGTGAACAAAAATGTTCAAAGATAAAAACATGATGCCCTAATCAGTTTTCTAGAACTGTGGCTACCATGGAGTTATCCTGCCTTGTGTACGTAGTCTGACTTCATTGTTTAACAAGAAAATTGAGAGTCAGCAAATTAAAGTAATCTTCCAAGACTACACATTATGGAATTATATAATCCTATGAGTTTAACCTGGAAATAATTCCAAACTCTAGATTTTTTTTTTTTTTTTTTTTTTTTGGTTTTCTGAGACAGGGTTTCTCTGTGTAGCCTGGGCTGTCCTGGAACTCACTCTGTAGACCAGGCTGGCCTTGAACTCAGAAATCCACCTGTCTCTGCCTCCCAAGTGCTGGGATTAAAGGCGTATGCCACCACCACCTGGCTTTAACTCTAGATTCTAACAGAGGATATAACCTATATAGTATTTGCTCTATATCTTAAGAGAGTATGCCATAGAATTTAAAAATTATTTATACATATAATTTTATTTTAATTAATTATACTACAATAATTATGAGAAGAATATCAATTATAGCATCCTAACAAGTGGAAACAGCAAGAGTATACTTTGAAAGGTTCCTAATAAAATTGACTTGATGGAGTGGACAGTTGAAAGCAGAAGTGAAAGAGAGAGAAGGGAGCTGCATTCTAACTGCAGTGGAGTTTGGAAAATAGCATCTGTGCTGCAGTGTTGTAAGATGAGCCTGTTGTGATAGAGAGATGGCTCAGCAGTTAAGAGTGTTCACTGTAATTACAGAGGACAGGGGCTCAGTACCCAGCTCCTACATCAGGTAGCTCACAGCCATTTTAACTCCAGTTCCAGGCAATCTGATGCCCTGTAGATTCTGCCAGCACCTACATACACATGGTGGATATAAACACGCACATACATGCACACACACCTGTATGCTGTACACTTTTCTCTTAATAAATACTGATGGCTCCTGGCTTAGGATCGTTAGACTTAACAACTTCCTGACTTTACAGTAATGTGTACACCATCAGGAGAAAACACACTTTGAATTTTGAACCTTGTTTATTTTTTCCTTGGGATAGAAATCTGTGTGCCCTGTTATAATCTCTAATAATGCTGATCAATGGCAGGGAGCCACAGTGTCCAGTTGTTCACTTGATCACAAGGGTAAACAACTGGCAGGAAATGCAAGTAGCCAACATTTTTTTGATATTGTCTACAAAATGCCCATCTGTGCATAAGATGGTCAAAACTATGTTATAAAATAGGTTTTGTGTTAGATGATTTGTCCAATGGTAGACAAATATAAGCTTTCCAAATATAGTAAGTAAAACAGGTTAAGCTATATACTGGTCAGATTAGGTGTACCAATGCGTTTCTGACTTTCAACATTTTTAACTTATACTGTTGTGTCAGCATTTAACCCCATTGTGAAGTTAAAAATATATCAGAGTCATACAATAAAGGATAAATTAAAAGAAAAAAATCACAGTTTTAAAAATAAAAGTATGAGATAAGCCATCCCATCCAAACTATTCTTTTAGAAAGTTCTTTCTCCAAGCTATTAGACTGAAGTTTGTCTAGCATGAAGTTTAATGTAGAAAAATATAAAAATAACTTGTTCTCATTCAAAAGTTTAAGACCATAAATTTTTCTTTTAGGTCTCTCTAAATTTCTTGGGGAAAACCCAGAATATATTCTTGGGTCATTTGCTTGTGGAGCTGAGTAGTAGGCAGTACATTTTCTTGACCACTTAATCATCAAATATATCATAAAATGCTGTTGTAATAATAGAAACTTACAAAGGAATTAAGCCACATTAGCATCCTAGTAAGATTATAATCTTTGTCAAGTAAAGCTTCAGTGAATATATAATGCAGGTTTTCAGACAAAAAAGTAATTATACATTAGCAAACAAGTATCTGTTAGTTTAAAATATACAGAGGCAAACTACAATATTCCAGGATACTTAGACAGTACATGCCTTAATTCAAATGAGAAGGAATTGATAATGGCTCTATACTTATTCTGAATGCTTATTTCTATATATTATTCATCTAAATAGACTATTAAATATTAATATAATTAAATACTTTCTCATGTAAAAGAGCCACCAATAATTTTCTTTAAGATAGAGCTACATGAATAAATTTATAAATCTCAATTCTTTATTACAATTGTAGTATTTTCCAGACCATGGTTTGAAGAAAATATTTATAGATGCTCCTTTAAAATTCATATGTTGGCTACATGTTATAGTGTACCTGCAGTCCAGAATTCAGAAGACAAACATCAGGGGATTATGAGTTGCAGATCAGACAAAGCTACATTATGATTCTAGCTACATTATTATTCTGAGCTACAGAGGAAGACTCTGCCTCAAAAAAAGAAAGAAAGAAAGAAAGAAAAAAGAAAGAAAGAAGAAGAAAGAAAGAAGAAAGGAAGGAAGGAAGGAAGGAAGGAAGGAAGGAAGGAAGGAAGGAAGGAAGGAAAAAGAAAGAAAGAAAGAAAGAAAGAAAGAAAGAAAGAAAGAAAGAAAGAAAGAAAGAAAGAAAGAAAGAAAGAAAAAATCCAGCTAAATCCTGGTATAAAGGAAAGACAATGGAAAGATGGATACATGATCCCACTACTAGTTGAGGAACTATTAGAGTTGACAGCTACTGGGAGGAGGAAGATGTCAGCTTCCTGTAATAATGTAGCTCCTCATAGACAGATAATACAAAAGGGTAGGCCCTAATCACAAAACTACCTGGGCAACACAAGCTTAACTTGATTGGAATAAAGGGGATAAAAAGGGAAGTGATAGTAGCATATGTAGAGTGTATGATAGTGAATGTAGAGTGTAGTAAGGAGTCGTGAAGTAAATATGACCAAAATATGCTTTATAAAATTCTCAAAAACAATTACCTGAGGACCCAGCTATATCATTCCTGGGCATATACCAAGAAGATGCTCCAACATATAACAAGGACATATGCTCCACTATGCTCATAACAGCCTTATTTATAATACCCAGAAGCTGGAAAGAACCCAGATGTCTTCAACAGAGGAATGGATACAAAAAATGTGGTACATTTACACAATGGAGTACTACTGAGCTAACAATGAATTCAAGAAATTCTTAGGTAAATGGATGAACTAGAAAATATCATACTGAGTGAGGTAACCCATCACAAAAGAACACACATAGTATGGACTCACTGATAATTGGATATTAGTCCAGAAGCTTGCAATACCCAAGATGCAACTCACAGACTACATGAAGCTCATGAAGAAGGAAGACCAAGTGTGGTGCTTTCATGCTTCTAGAAGGAGTAACAAAATACTCAAGGGAGCAAATACAGAGACAAAGTGTGGGACTGAAGGAGGAGTGTCTGGAGACCATTCCACCTGGTATCCATCCCTTGTGCAGTCACCAAAGTAGAGTAGATGCTGATGTGGATATCAGGAAGTGAATGCTGACAGGAGCCTGATATAGCTGTCTCCTTAGAGGTCTGTAAGAGTCTGACATATTCAAAGGCAGATGCTCATAGCTAACCATTGAACTGATCAAGGAGCTCCCAGTGAAGGCGTTAGAGAGAAGACTGAAGGAGCTGAAAGGTGGGAGAGGAGATCCTTGGTCCTATGAAGGCTGGACGCCAAGTGTGGGGAATTCAAGGTTGGGAAGCAGGAGGAAGAGGGTGGGATAGGGGGGTTCTTGAGTGGTAAGGAGAAATGGGGTAAGGGGATAACATCTGAAATGTAAATAAAATATCCAATAAAAAAATCTCCTAAAACAAAATTCTCAGAGACAATACAAATATTTCATATGTGTGATATATATACATGCATACGTTATTTTATATATATATAAATCACATATATGAATACATATATATCCTAGGCCCAGAAATAGGTTGATAGGGAATGA
Organism: Mastomys natalensis; assembly: GCA_021653895.1. NCBI lineage: Eukaryota > Metazoa > Chordata > Mammalia > Rodentia > Muridae > Mastomys > Mastomys natalensis. Next base: position 79,509 of record JAJTUV010003053.1, read on the forward strand.
AGAATCCTCCATCGATGAATGGGATTACTGACTGTTGAACTTGTGCCCTCTAAGGCTCACTGCAAACCACGAAGATCTTGCACCTGACTCCAGATGTGTTACCACCTCTGTCTTGGACTCACAGCCTCCAGAACTAAAACTAGCAAGTTTCTTTTGTTCAAAACACCCACCTCTGCTCATTTGCTTTAGTGGTACTAAGGTATGAACCTTAAAATATAGAGTCTCACTAAAATATCCAGATGATTTCTTAAAATTACATCTCATCCAGATGGTATACATAGTTCATGGAAATCAGTATTTATGCTTAGATTTTATAGAAAAATATATTTTAGTGACTTTAGCATTTGAAATGTGGATTGAATATACTTTTATTGAAGTCCAAATATCTCTGGTGACTAGATAGTGATGTGAGAAAGGATAAGAAACAGAGATGGGAGAGGTGTTAAAGAATGAGAGGAGGGGCCAGGGAGTTAACTTGGATGGTACAAGTGAGAGAGCCCAAGTTCAATGCCCAGAAACTGCTTGAAACAAAGGCCGGTCTAGTGCCACACATTTATAGTCCCAGTTTTGGAGAAAATGGACATAAACAGAACCCTGGATCTCATTGTCACATAAAACAATGTACATGACTCTTGAGGACAAGTATTTCCTCTAGGATACACACACAGGAGAAAGGGGGGAGGGAGGGAGAGAAAGGAGAGAGAGGGAGAGAGAGAGAGAAAGAAGGCGGGGCAGATAGAGCCAATGAGGCTGAGTCAGAATCTCTATGTAAGCTAAGTGAAATTTTCTGTATGGATTCAGCCACTGCCACATACTTAATTTTTTTAAAGGGAACTCAGAAATTTAAAACTCATGTTACTTTTACATGTCAATAATGAGCTTTCTAATACTCAAAGGTATAACAGAAAATTCACCTCATCTGTAAGCCTGTGGTCACCGACCTGTAATTTCTGGATTAAATGATACACACAAATAAGTTTATTCTATATAGCTTTATTTAACTACAGGAAACTGAGTGTGATACACCTCAGTCAGATACAAAACCAAGAACTATGGTTCAGCTTGAGAAAACTAATGTAGAAATTAAATCCAATTCCTGTTGTAAAACTAGGTAAAATAATTGCAACATTACCTTACACAAGAGCAAGAACAGTGTGTGTTTATTTTAATGAGGCAAATGTGTAGCGCGTTCTGACAGGCAGAACATATTTTACAAAGAAAACTATCAGAAAAATCCACATAAGCAATTTTGTCTTGGTCACAAACTATTTCAAAACTGTACGATCAATCTGCTTTAAATAAGCAACAAGCAACTAATTAAACCAAAAATCATAACAAATTCAACAGCTAAAATTCTTGCCACCAAACCAGCTATATTTAATCTACAAGATAAATCTTGGTTTGACGTGCTTATAAGTTATATCTTCTAGATTTCTATGCTCCCATCTCCCTTGTGGAAAAACAATGAAAACACCACTTAATTGTTTCTTAAGTATAAAAATTATGTCAATTAGCCAATCAGAAGTTTGAGCAGCTTCTAAAGTAACAGCTAGAGGCTTGGTTTGGGAAGCCAGCTTTATTACAGATTCACATATCCTGCCTACGGGTGACACTGATATGTACTGTTTCCCTCCAGAAATAAATATTTTATTCTTATAGGGAGGCTGACATAACTCTCAACTGTTCTGAAATCAACTCTTCTAACAGCAAAGGAATCAATACCTTCCCAATACCTTGCTTCTAGAATTTCAGGTAGGCAATAACTAATATCTCTCTCTCTCTCTCTCTTGATCATAAGTTCCTCTCTTCTCTTTTCTCCTCCAAATCTTCCCATATACTCATCCTTTCTCTCATTCAAACTTATAGTCTCATTTTTATTGGTGATGTGTGTGTGTGTGTGTGTCTAATACAGTATTACTAAACCATCTATCACAGGTGTTGCCTTATTTTTAAATAACTTCTGCATGCATTTGCCTTCAAACAAGTAGGTACTTGGGAGGTGATGATTTGGCCTTATTTTTATGTTGCTATCCCTTCACAATATAAGATGAATATGCCAGGTAACCCTCCTTCCAGCAGGTTTGAAGTAATCTTTAAGTGAATTTGAATATGAAAACCTAGAGATTTAGAGGCACAAAGCAAGCCATCCTTTCCCCTGAATCTTTGTAGTTTATAACTTACCCTGGGCTATAATTGCCACCTAACAATTTTATAGGAAAATCTCATTTTGATGTTTACTTATATAAAATAGATTTAGACTTACTATTTGCCAAACAAAAATCTGTTCTGAAGAAAATGAGTGAGATAATAATGTGGGTAGTCATAAGGCAGGAGCAGTTACACGGCAATAACTTGCTGACTGTCGCTTCCCTAGAAGAGGGCTTCTTAAAACCTTTCCATTCATGATATCTTTATGCTCACAAAAAACATGTTACATGATCTCAGGTAACAGAAATATAAAATGGGTATACAAAGCAAATACTTAATGATAAAAAAATAGGAATAATTTATTTTGCATACAGGTAGTTTTACAATTTATTGAAGAAAATTTACCTACTAATGATATCGGGTTGCTTGTTCAGTTTGTATAAAGAATTAAGTTTTGACTACATATTTGATGCCACAGGACACACAGCATCCTTGAAATTGTTAGAGTTAATATTGCTGATGTCGAGAGCACACTTTGATGTAAATGTACAGTACCAAATAGCAGGAATATATTTAAGGCTATTTCAGCAATTACTGGAAATTCTGCCCTAATCCCAAGCCTAATCCCAAAATTTACTTATCATTTCTTTTTAAATGAAACTCAAGTAGAACTCAAATACCAATTTTAAAATCAAATGTTCTATGAGAACCCAACCGAAAGCTATTCTATTTTGACATTTCCAAGTTGAGGAATGATGGAGTAGTAAGCAAAGTACTGAGAGATTTTGTTTTCTGAAATAAAATGGTGATGTTTCTAATGAAGAGATAGCTTTGTACATCCAGTAATAGTGCTATTCACAATATTCAGGTCTCGAGTACGAGTCAAGCAGTTTCAGGACGTGTTTACTGCATGGCAGGAGAGTATACAGAATGCAAAGCAGGCAGACTGTGCTCAGAGCTAAGGCTGCAGTGAAGTTGCCTGATAAAGTATGGCAAGTAATGTCAAAAATATTTTGGGTTCAATGACGGTTTAATCTTTAAGTGATTTGGTTTTTCAGCTTCAGAAACCTCTTCCTGTTGTCAAGGTGTTCACATACTTCACACATTCAATTACATGACCCCACATAGGGTTACTTAAAATGAGCAGTTTAAGAAGCTGAGTAGGATCTGGAATACAGGTCTCAGAATACTCTGTCATAGTCTCTTCACACTTTCAAAGCTAAGAGCAACATAGCTTGATACTTTATAGATACCTTGCAAATACCTATTCTTAAAATTGTGACAACCAATAATACATCAGCTGGAAATTAAAACAACAATGCTCCCTTAACCAGCTCCAATAAAATACATAGGCAAAGGACTTCCAGCTAGTCAAGGTAGTGGTGGCTGACTTCACCCAAATTTGTTTATACATTCTCAAAAAAAAAAAAAAAAAAAAAAAGAAAAAGAAAAAAACCACAAAGTCCAGAAAAACTGAAAAATCAAAAATGTAAACAAGTTTAGATTACTTGGTCACAGAAAAAATGGTTGATTTAGTTTGTAATAGTTGTTTTCAGATTCTTCATCAATGTAGAAAAACAGGAGAGAGAGAGATGGTGAGACAGACACAGAGAGAGACAGGGGGAGGGAGGGAGAGAGGGAAGGAGGGAGGAGGGAGGGAGGGAGGGAGGGAGGGAGGGAGGGAGGGAGGGAGGAGGGAGGGAGGGAGGGAGGGAAGGAGGGGGAGAGAGAGGCAGAGAGAGAAAGAGAGAGAGAGTTGTACTAGTTTCTTTTAGCTGCTGTGATAAACCTAGAGTAGGTAAGAGTTTATTTGGTTTACAATTCCAGGTCATAATCCATGATTCTGGGAAGTCTAGGCAAAACCTGGAGGCAGGGGCTTGATTACAGACCTGTTTGCTATTCAATAAAACATTTCTTCTGACCAAGGAATTCACATCACAGCCAAAGGGCAGCAGGACCCATGAAAGATGCTGCTGGATGACAGACAGGAAGGCTTATGATATGCCAGCTTTTTAGACCCACCTACTCAGGCAACGGTACCGTCCACACTGGGCTAGGTCCTTCTGCAACAATTAAGAACCAGAACAATGCCTCACACATGTGCTTACAGCTAGACTGATACAGGCAACTCCACAGTTAATGTTCTCTCAGTCTTTAGGCTGTGTCAAGTTGATAAAGCTAAAAAAGGACATGACTGAAGTAAATATAATCATAGAGACAGAAAACTCAACGCTAAGGATAAAACAACATATCAAAATTAAGACAAAAATCAAAATGGTCCACATACATCAAAACATTGGTCAAAGTTTATGTGTTTCAAAAACCATGCAGAAATAGATATCATATAATATCACATACATACATACATACATACACACACACACACACACACACACACACAGAAGGAGAGAGAGATGTGGGGCTCAAGAACTTAGCTTCCTGTAGAATTATTTTTAATCAAGGATATATAATAATTAACTTTTCAAAAATTCTGGGAAATTTCTAAGTTTTATTAGGACAAAGCAAATTCTGAATTGAGTGAGAGTTTTAAAAATAAGAAAAGGTTTGTAGCAGTCTGTCTCATTCTTTCCTCACACACCTTCCCAGGTCACTAATAGTCTTGACACTGAAGACAAAGTTCAACGTTCATAGGTGTCTTCCATGAATTGTCTCTGACTTTCATATCCATAGCATGGCATGGTCATGCATGCAAACACATGCACATGTGCGGGCACACACACACACCATAGGGGGTGTAACTAAATTAATTATGTTTTTAAAAGTTAACTTTTAACATGTGTCTGGGCTTAAGAAGCTTATCAGATGACATAGGCTTCTTAACAAAAATCTCAGGGTCATACAAGGAATAACTCCCAACAAGTTATTAATTGGGGAGGCCCCAGAGACTTCCAAAACAACACAGACTGTTATGCAATAAAATGTAAAAGCAATAGCAAACAAATCTCTATGTAGCACAAGTATGGACTCATAGAGATTAAAAATTCATGAACTCACAATTTTGGTTCCCTCAGCAACATCAAATGGGTCAAAATCCCCATGTCTAACTGAGATGCTATTTAAGTTTATAGCTACTAGGGAGAGAGAATGTTACCTTTGGGGTACAGTCACTGATAGGTATCTCATCTCCAGTGGACACCCCAAACTCATATACCTATGGGTAACCCTAGAGGAGACGTATATAGACAAGATAGGACATGAATTTGGGAAGGGATGTATTGGGAAGGGAAATAGTCTAGTGAGTTAATGTCAGGAAAGTGGGCAGGAACATGATCAAAATGCATTGCATACATGTGTGGGGCGGTGGGCTGTGGGAAGCAGCTGGGTGCCTGGTTGAGCAAGCCTTGAACCCCGGACCTTTACCAGGACGGCAGGTGTTCGGCGCTGCCCCCCGGCCTGGTTCTTTTCATTCAGCTTCGGCCCTCCACAGCCTCTCCCAAAGAGAGGTCTATCAGTCACGAGGAACAGTGCCTCAGGCCCTCCTACATGTAGATGAGGTATCTCTAAGCTCTCCGACCAAGCCAATAGGCATTATCTGCCAGACCCTAACCCACATGCAGATGAGGTCTCTCCCAAACTCTATGACCAAGCCAATAAGCGTTATCTGCTGTCAGACCCTAACCCACCCTGAAACTGTATATAAAGCTCTATTCGGGAGAAGTAAAGGTGTGTGTGTTCGAGAATCATCTTGGTGTCCTGGAGTCTTTGTCTCAAGAGCTGTAAACCTTCCTGGGGCACCAAGCCGCTTCCTTGCCTGCTAGCCGGCTTCTATCGGCCCAGCCCGGGCGGCTCAGCGTGGAGAGATAGGTGCAGCGCCTGGGAGGAACCGAGCTGTGACAGCGGAGACTCGAGCAGAGGCTGCAGCGGAGGCAGGCAATCTCTCCTCCCTGCTTGCACCCGCACCCTTTTGGCCCAGACCTCTCACACCAGGCTGGGCTGAAGACCAACAGACAGCGGAGACGTGGGTAGAGGACCCTCCCTGCTCTCACTCTGTCCTCAGCCGGGAGATCATCGTGGGACACCCTCCAGAAACCGGGGACCCCCACATACATGTATGAAATTCTCCAAGGATAAATAAAAATGTGCTAATTTAATGGTATGCTAACCTTTAGGCTTAACACAGGTAAGTATGGAATAGATTACACATATTTTTACAGATACAAAATATCATTTTTGAGGAGCTCACATGATAGCTCAAAATATAAAGTTGCTTGTGAACAAAACTGACCAACTTGAGTTTTAGACCAAAGACTCCCAGGAGAGAGAAACTGAACAAATGTATAAACACACACATTTAGTTATAGTTGCAATATCTCAGGATTTCACTATTTAATTTTACATGTGTTTTAAGTTGTAGGTGAAATGATTCAGTACTTTGTATGTCTAGGTGAAAGTTTTTATAATTATGCTGACAATTATTGTTAATAACTACAATAGCAATTCAGCCTAACAATGATTCATGTACTGAAATCAATGAGAAAAAACACATACTAAACTGCAAAAATACTAGTTATAATCAATTGTCATTTCTTTCTCTGGCAATTTATTTATCATATTTGGTATATATCTAGACACTCAGAAATTAAATTAACTATTCCAACAGATACTTTTAAAGGGAGAACCATTTCAGTTCAAAAGTACAAACCTTGACACTGTATCAACCTATTTATTTTACTTGGTCAACATTACTCAAATGAAGATAATCGATAAAAGGAGGTTAAATGTTTGAAAATTTACTTTTTTCCAATTTGAAAGGACACTGCAGTTTCGAGCATTACATGTCAGTCTTGTTGATCTAATTATGTGGGATTGTTTTTTTACCTACAAGGCCCAGAATAAACACATAGCATTAGAGTCAAGAAAAAACTAGTAAGTTGAATCTTGGGTATTTCAGGCTTCTGGGCTAAAATCCAATAATCAGTGAGTGAATACCATGTATGTTCTTTTGTGATTGGGTTACTTCACTCAGGATGATATTTTCTAGTTCCATCCATTTATATAAGAATTTATCAAATTCATTGTTTTTAATAGCTGAGTAATATTCCATTGTATAAATGTACCACATTTTTTGTATCCATTCCTCTGTTGAAGGGCATCTGGGTTCTTTCCAGTTTCTGGCTATTATAAATAAAGCTGCTATGAACATAGTGGAGCATATGTCCTTGTTATGTGTTAGAGCATCTTCTGGATATATACCCAGGAGTGGTATAGCTGGGTCCTCAGGTAGTGATATGTCCAATTTTCTGAGGAACCGTCAGACTGTTTTCCATAGTGGTTGCACCATCTTGCAATCCCACCAACAATGGAGGAGTGTTCCTCTTTCTCCACATCCTCGCCAGCATCTGCTATCACCTGAGTTTTTTATTTTAGCCATTCTGACTGGTGTGAGGTGGAATCTCAGGGTTGTTTTGATTTGCATTTCCCTGATGACCAAGGATGCTGAACATTTCTTTAGGTGCTTCTCGGCCATTCGCATTTCCTCAGTTGAGAATTCTTTGTTTAGCTCCTTACTCCAGCCCTTCTTAGAAGGAGTAACAAAATACTCAAGGTGCAAATATGGAGACACAGTGCAGGACAGAAACCAAAGGAGAGACAGACCATTCCACCTGGATATCCATCCTATGTGCAGTCACCAAAGGTAGAGGTTGATGTGGATGTCAGGATGTACATGCTGACAGGAGCCTGATATAGCTGTCTCCTTAGAAGTCTGCAAGAGTCTGACATACTCAGAGGCAGAAGCTCACAGCTAACCATTAAACTGATCATGGGGTTCCCAATGGAGAAGATAGAGTGAAGGCTGAAGGAGTTGAGAGCATTCGCGACACCATGAGGAAAGCAACAATCCCAACCAACCAGAGCCCCCAGGGTCTAAACACCAGCCTGGGAGCGCTTAGGGAGGGACCCA